>CAKNYM010041176.1:0-16585 GCA_932195095.1 Andricus curvator
TTGTAAACAAATTTTATAAAGAAATGCATAGTTTGACCATTTATAGATCGAAAGTGATCGCTTTTCTTTCTACTCGTCTGCAAATGATATAAGTGATGATATTTAGTGACAAAGAATTGTCAATGGATATTTTTTTTTCTAAACAAATGTTTAAAACAAATGCATAATGTGGTCATTTATAGAAAGAGAGTAATTGTTTTTCTGTCTAGTCGTCTTCAAATTACAAAAATTTTGATGTTTAATGATCAAGAATTGTCATCGATATTCATTTTCGTTTATGTTATAATCAAATTTTATAAACAAATGCACAGTTTCGGCACGTAAAGATAGAAAGTGATCATTTTTCTTTCTAATCGTCTCAAAATTACATGAGTGGCGATATTTAGTGAAAAAGAATTGCCAAAGAATTGAAATATTATTTCTTTATGTTACAACCAAATTTAAGAAACAAATGCATAGTTTGACCATTTAGAGATAGAAAGTGATCGTTTTTCTTTCCAATCGTCTGAAAGTGTCTTCAAAGTGGAGGAAGAATGATTTCCAAATGGATCCTGAAAGTATTGAAATGATTGCCAAAGATTTCAGTTTTAATTTTCTGCAAAAAAAAATTCATTCTCAACTTTTAATATTATAGTAACTTAAAAGTATTCAGTAAAAATAAGAGTATAAAAAGTATACAAAGGTATAAAAATTGCAACTGCAATTGTAAAAATTCACATTTCGAAGAAAAAAGATGTTCATCTTAAATAAAGAGCCGTTTAATTCGGCAAAGAAGACGGATTTCAAACAAAAAAGTTGATTTATTAAATAAAAAAGATTAATTTTTGACCAAATAGTTGCATTTTGAACCAAGAAAGATTAAATGTCAAGTGAGAAGATTGATTTCCTACAAAAGTATATTATTAAATTAAATTATTTAGTTTTTAACAAACTTTCAAGGAAAGAAGTGAAATAATTTTTAATCTTAATTTAAATGAAAAAAATACTTCAATTCTGATGTTTTTTATTATTATCTCAAATATGTGTACAAAATTGATTTTCAACAAAAAAAAAACAAGTTTAAAAAAATGATTTTTCAACAAAATAATTAAAGATATTTTCTTGTAAAAGTACAAAGTACCTATCAGACCTGGATCTCAATCCGAGATATCAATCTTCACAAAAATTTCTTGATTGCAGCTCTTTTACTTTTCCAGATATGGTGAACAGAAAAAAAGTTACACACACACACGGAAATTTTTTAAGAACTTCATTTTCGGGCTCCTGGGGTCGAATTATATCAAAATATATCAAAAAGTATATTTTTAAATTCAGGTAATTACAAACCCCCATCTATGAGGAAGCAATAATGAATTGATTAATCATGAATGGAGTAATTAATGAATTACTCCGATGTGCAATTATCTGATCTCCTGGAATCTGCTCTTGTCTTTCGATAAAGACCAAAGAAAATCACCCGCCGACAATGAATACTCTAAAAAATCTCTAAAATACTCTAGAATACTCTAGAATATCTCTAAAATTGAAGAAAACATGGATCGATGAAATTTGTATTAGCTGATAAAATTTTAAAATGATATAATTGAAAGAAATGGAAAAAAGGATTAGGAAAATCTGTCAATATTCTCAGTATTGAAGGTAATCTTAAATAAAATGCAAAAATAAGGAAAACTCCCAACAGAAATTGAACGGGTTAACCGATTTTTTTCTATCTTTTTTTGATCGTCTCGTAATTATGTAAAGAACCTAATGCAGCATATTAAAATTCAATTTCTGCATATTTGATTAATTATCAATTTCATTCAAGCGGCTCGAATCGTGTCGCACGGCAACAATGGGAAGGACGGAAGAGTTACGACCGACCCCCTGGGTTCAAGCATCCTCGAAAAAGTTCACGGTGAATTAGACGAGGGTTTTCCATTTACTTTGAAGCACCTGCTTTCGAGTGTACTGTGCGCGCTTTTTTGGCGGCGGATTGCTCGTTTCCAGGCGAATAAATGAAGCAGATTTTCAATTAATTAAAAAAACAAAAAAACAAGACCGTTTTTCAAAAAACGAAGACTTTAGTTTTATGCATTATGTCATTGAGATTATGTGGTTAAAATATTACATCAAAAAATTCATCCGTGTAGGAGGAAAATGGGATCAACGAATACATGGGCTAAAAATCAAGCCTGAGGAAGCGCCTTAAGACATGTGTCAACATTTGCGTCGCATATACGCCACACGGCGTGGGGGCACGTGTGCGTCGGCATATTGCTCTCACGCAGTTACGCAATGATTAGAGTTTTGGAAAATATTACAAGTTTATAACAGTGACAAAAACAATGTGTTATGGCGCTTTTAGAGAAAGGTTCCTGCTTAAAAAATTATTTTTTACATTGTTAAGAAAAACAGATGTCATTTAATCTAAATGCGATGCAACATTAATTGTTTCTGTCACTTTTTAAAATGCTGAAAATTAGTATAATATCAATAAGAATGAGAAGGTGAAGAGGCAGTTGTTTTTAATCAATAATATTTTTATTGTATTAAGAGCATGAAAATACGAGTAATTCGGTTTTCTTCTTTAAACATATATAAACCTTCCTTAAAGGAGAACAATTTATAATATAATCGTAAAACAAACGTAATTTAAACGCATTTTTTATTAAATCGTCAACGCTAAGATTTACTTTTCAGTATTATCACGCCCTTTGTCGCGCTTTTTTTGTTTAAAGCACTATAATCTTAAGAGAACATGTCTTGTAATTAAGGGTGTACAAAGACCCTCGAAGCACGAAATAGAATAAGATTTCAATAAGTTTAGAAATGTTGGAACTCCATCGAGTCCAATCCGATGGTTTTTACACTCCGAATAGGAAAACTATTAAAACATAAGAGCTTTGGTTATCTTTAAACACTTATCAAGACCCTTTTTGATGAAAATAAAATTATAATTATAAAACGAACTTAACTCTGAGTAACTATTAATTAATAAATAGACAGCGCTAACATCTACGTTTCAGTCTTATCACACACGTTCTTCCGCCTTTTAATTCTAACCATAAAAGTGCTTTAGCACGCCTGAAGCTTGCGTGATTTTCTGTTTTACGAGTACGAATTTAGCGCAAAAATTTGACCAAAAAGAAGGGCGGGGTTTTTGAGAAAATCGTCTTTGAATATTTTCGGGACACCCGCCGCCATGTTTTTTATTTTTAATATTTTTTAAATTTTCAACCGCGTATTGAAAAGGGGCAATAAACCGACTTTTATTAATTACTCACAACTTCGCGAAATTTTTTCCTTAAAACGTTGAATACGTGTCGTTTTATTTCCCTTAAAAAGACATGGACGACCGATTCTGTCACTTGAAGTTGAACTGCCCACCTGATTTGAAATGGATTCGGTCTGAGTATTTTTAAGAATTTTTTATTGGCTTAAGAAACTAAATTCAATTTTTAGGCTCGAGTTTTATGGACACTCCGTATTGTATTGAAATACAAGAACTTTGATATTTCTTGAGCCCTTACCGGAGGCTTTGCTTAAGGCTTCTTTCTTGTAACAGTTTGCACAGGTTTTATGATATGGGAACTTGATTTTAACATTGAAGCGAGTGCCGGATTCTTTTGAACCAGGGCTCTCAATTCTTGTACGCCTTTTTCTACAGAAGGGAATTTGGATTTTGGCTTTCTAGTAGGCTGTTCATCTGAAGAGGTTGTTAAGTTCTTTTTAGGTATAATGATCTTTCTTCCGCTGCAGGAGAATTTTATTGGATATTTTGATTTTTTCGCGACACTGTCCCCCTTTTCTTGAAGAGCAGAATCTTTACTTGGAGCCATTATTCTAAAATCAAATCAATAAAAGGTCGTTTTAAATGGCAGGTATAATTAAATTTGACGTATGAGATTAATAGAAAGCATGGAATAACAGGAATAAGAAGAAAAGTATAATTTATTTTAAGTTCAACTTTTCATATTTATTATTTGAAACATTAAACCGTTAGTGTTGAATAGGCTGAAGGAACTGATTGTCGAGGATGTACCTTTTGTCGATTTTTAAGATAAAATTCCTTCCATTTTCACTATTTTTGTATGTAAACTTTATTTCTATGATTCAGAAGCTTACCTGAGACTCATATAATTATGTTTATTAAAAAATAACATATTCCCTTCAAATGGGAACATTTGGGAATCCAGTTACCAAGACTAAATGTTGGAAAATAAGCTTTTTGTACAAAATCCAGAACTAAATATTGTCAATCGAGCATTAAGGTAATTAAAATTTAAGAATTTTAAATTAGATTAAAATCAAATTCAAAATCCTATTTAACGTCCAATGCTCAAGTTAATGTATAGAATTACTGAAAAGAAAAAACAATAATCCAACGAGCAAATTTGGACAACCACCATAAAATGCCCCTATTGTAATTAACAAAAAATTCTTTGGACAAAAATAAAAAAGAGGAAAGAAAAATGAGAAGACAACCAACAAAATCAAACCAACCAAACCAATTTAAAGGGGATTTGGTTGGTTGCCTTCTCATTTTTCTTTCCTCTTCTTTATTGTCGTCCAAAGAATTTTTTTAAATTGCAATAGGAGCATTTTATGGTGAATGTCCAAATTTGGTCCCTGGATTTTTGTTTTATTTTCAGGAATTCTATACATTAAATTAAGATAATTATAATTATTATTCCCAAATATTCTTGAGAAAGAGGTTAAAATTAAAGTTAATTTAAATGTATAAAATTTAAAGTGAAGGTGCGGTTTAAGTAACGTTTTTAATTCATGTAGTCCATTTTGCAATGCTTTGAATTTCAAATGATTCAAACTTTATATTCACAAATAATAAAAAATCTGCCCGCTGTAATATGGTGACTTTGAATTCTCTTTTGTTAAAGCTCCTTTGGCTTTAACGAGCACATTCTCATCGCGTATCTCGTGCTTCGCACTCGATTTTGTCCAAAATGTGAACTTTTCTACATTATGTTGAATTTTTTATATGAAATGTATATTACATTTATTTCTGTACCTCGGCCTGGGATTGATTACACAGATATCGAAAAATAAAGTACAAATTTTATTTATCATGATTACTTTAATATTTGTTTCTTATTTTGCATTAAATTTTATTCTTAGCTGCCCTGAAAAATGTATAATTTCAATAAATTTATATTATTACAATTCATAATATACATTTCTATTGAAACATAAGTATTTTCATTGTTTTATTTTTTATAATAAAAAAAGTGTGCATCCTGTAAAAAAACAATTTTGTTATTAAACATTTTATTGCAACTTGTGTCGTTTGTCCAAAAATTTAATTCTTTTATTTTTATTTTTAATTTTATTTTTTACGATTAAAACCAAACCTACGCGTACCATCAAAAAATGATTAATAAAAAATTTGTAGTTCTCTTTTGGGAGAACAACTTTTGTCTAGTTATTTTTTTCTTATTGTGTAGAAATTGTTGATGTAAGTTGTTGGCTTTAGGGTCAGGTGAATTGAAACGAATTAAGTTGTTTCAAACGTTTCGGCACACAATGGTGGCCCTCATCAGTGAGTTTTATTAAATCTGTGAAAAGTACATAATATTTTGTAGGTGCGCAGATTTACAATTAAAAGTGTTATTCATTGGTTAGTATCTCCGTTGTGAGATTATAAAAATTATATAATTTGAAAAATTTGATTTTGTTTAATTATATTAATAACTCTACTCGGTGGGTTTCCTATCACAACTACGTAGCGCGTCCTCAGGTTGCGGATAGAGGAACGGCCCGTAAGGCTGAACAGCCCCCAAGGTTAACTGCGAATACAAGAATAAGCAGTCGCGGACAGCCGATAGGAGCCAGTCGTGGGTGTGGTGAATCTAGCACTGGTAAAAAATAGGTACACGACAACCATGGCTTGGGGGGACCCACCCATTCGCGTTCATACACAATGGGTGGGTTCTGGCAAGCCAAGGTGCAGCGTGTACCCACCTAGAAACTCTACCCGAACCAAAACTAAAAATCTTGTAAGGGAAAAATCCTGCTGCCCATTGGACACTGCAGCGATGACACTGCCCGCAAGGGATGTGTGGAATGATTCGCCTGCATAGGGCCAAAGGGGTATTGATGCCAGTAGGCGCGCTGCCTTGCAGGGGGACGTTAGGGTACGAGGATGAAACTGTAATGTGTCTGACGACAAGTTGACATGGTCCTTGTCAGAGTCGGAAAGCTCCCATACTTAGACCTAGGGAGGTATGGGGGTTATCACTCCTGGGACAGTGGACTCACCTATGATCGGAATAGGATCCTAACGTGCGGATTATCTTGAAACTACCATGGCTAACTTGCAAAAACAAAAAGCTACAGTTAAAGATCTAATGGTGGGAACTCTAAACGCGCGTAGTCTAAAAACTGGCCGATTTAGCGAACTCATTAAGATAGCAATTGAATACAAAACTGACGTAATAGCACTTCAAGAAACCTGCTGGTCGGGCGATTTCGCGTCAATTTCTAGGGATAACTATACTTTGCACTGGGGAGGAGCTAAGGGGCAAAGACTGGGGACTGGTTTTCTTATTAATAAACGAATTTCGCAAGCACTTATCGACATGCAATTCATTAACGACCGGTTATCATACATTGTACTAAAGGGTAATTTCAGCAAACACGTATTAATCAATGTGCACTGCCCCACCGAGGACAAAGACGAAGACACTAAAGATCTTTTTTATGAAACAATCGAGCAGGTTTTTGACAAGTTCTCAACGTTTGACGCAAAAATAGTATTGGGGGATTTCAACGCGAAAATTGGAAAAGAACCAATGTATAGGCCTACAATAGGATCAGAAAGTTTGCATGACGTCAGTAATGATAATGGAACCAGAGTAATAAACTTTGCAGCTTCAAAGAACCTCGTTGTCAAAAGCACATATTTCAAGCATAAAAATATACATAAGGCCACCTGGACATCACCAGATGGTCATACTCACAATCAGATTGATCACGTTCTAATAGACAGAAGACGTCATACAAACATTCTCGATATAAGATCGTATAGGGGAGCGGATTTAAATTCAGACCATTTTCTCGTTATAGTAAAACTAAGATCTAGGCTAGCGTTAAGTAAGAAAACAAGCCGCACAGAGCCAACAGTTCGTTTCAATATAGATAAGTTCAAAACAGCAACAGAAACATTAAATTACCAAGTTGAGATTTCTAATAGTTTCGACGCTCTCCAAGAACAGAGAGACGATAACAATAATCACGAGGAGGACCCGGAAACCCTGTGGAGCAATACGAAAAAGGAGATAAAGGCAGCCGCGAAACTTACGATAGGTTTTAAGAAAGTAACCAAAAGCAAACCATGGTTTGACGAAGAGTGCAAACTCTGGTTTGAGAAACGTCGGAAGGCCAGACTAAGTAGTTTACAAAATAAGTGCGATCAAACACATAAGAAATATCTCGAGATTAGCAAAAGTACAAATAGGCTCTATAGATCCAAGAAAAGGGAGTGGGAAAAGAATAAAATACTAGCAATAGAAGCGCATAATAAACAAAATAACCCGCGTGAGATGTACAGGGGAATCAATTTTATAAAGAAAGGCTTTCAAAGTAGAACGGAAGTAATGAGGGACGAAAATGGCAATCTAGTAGCCGATGCGACAGAGAGACTGAATTTATGGAAAGAATATTTCGATAAACTATTAAATGTACGCGAAGCCCCCGTTGAAGGTAATCTCGGCGAAATCCACACTGCTGATCTATTAATTAACGATCCTACTGATATAGAAATAGAAATGGCCATAAAGAAGTTGAAAAATAACAAAGCCGCGGGCATTGATGACCTACCGTCAGAACTGATAAAAAATGGAGGCCCTTGCCTCACAAGGCAAATTTGTAAATTGATACGCGCAGTTTGGAAAACAGAACGCATGCCGGAAGAATGGAATACCTCTATCATTATTCCCATCTTTAAAAAAGGCGATAAAACTAACTGTAACAACTATCGGGGAATTTCACTTGTGCCTTCGTGCTACAAGATCCTGTCTAATGTTATCCTAAGTAGACTAACTCCTTTTGCCGAGGAAATAATTGGGGATTACCAGTGTGGATTCCGCCGAAACCGATCTACAAGCGATCAAATGTTTACAATTAGACAACTGTTAGAAAAGAAATGGGAATTTAAAGAAGCAGTACATCAGCTATTTATCGATTTTAAAAAAGCTTACGACTCTATTATACGCGCGCGAATGTACTGGATCCTAGAGTTCTTGGGTGTGCCAAGAAAATTGGTTAGACTTATCGAAATCTGCTTAAGCGGCAGTAAGGGTAGAATACGCGTAAACGGTAGTTTATCTGAAGAGTTTTCGATCCGCGATGGCCTGAAACAGGGCGATGCACTTTCGTGCGTCCTTTTTAACTTAGTTTTAGAATACGTGGTTAGGCAAGTGCAGGCGAATCCGACCGGTGCTACCCTCAATGGGGTAATACAAATTCTTGGATATGCGGATGATCTCGACGTACTAGGGGATGATAAAGAAACGGTAGCTAAAAATGCAGAAATCTTGATTGCAAAATCCAAAGAGATTGGCTTGGAAGTTAGCGAATCGAAGACAAAATATATGACCGTCGTCAGGTCCGGACAAAGTAATCAAGACGGGGATCTAATGGCCGGAAATATGAAATTCGAAAGGGTTAACGAGTTTAAATACCTCGGGTCGATTATAACTAGCGAAAATAAGATTAAAACGGAAATCAATGCGCGGCTACACGCTGGCAATGGGTGCTATTATGCAGCAAACACGCTACTAAAATCGCGATCGCTATCTAGAAACATCAAAGTAAGAATTTACAAAACGATAATAATGCCGGTCGTCATGTACGGGTGTGAAACGTGGGCGCTGACGAAAGGAGAAGAGAATAGGTTTAGAGTTTTCGAGAATAAAGTACTTAGAAAAATCTATGGTCCAAAAGGGACGAAGAGACCGGCGAGTGGAGAAAACTGCATAATGATGAGCTGCACGCTCTCTACGGGTCAGCAAATATTAATAGAGTAATGAAAGCGCGTAAATTAAGATGGGCGGGGCATGTAGCAAGAATGGGCAATGAAAGAACAGTGGCGCAAGTTTTAAGAGGGAGACCGACTGGTAAGAGACCCCTAGGCAGACCGAGAAACAGATGGGAGAAAAATGTAAGGGATGATCTAAAAGAACTAGGACATGATTACTTAAACTGGATGGAGAATGCACAAGATAGAGATGTGTGGCGGTCTCGGGTAGATGAGGCAATGAACTTTCGAGTTCGAACTGCTAATCTATAATAATAATAATAATAATAATATTAATAACTATTGGTGAATATTGCAGTATTATTAAAACAAGGTTTTATTTTAACGAAGTACAATTGATGAAAAAACAATGACAATGTAGACGAAAAAATGATGACAAAAAAATTTTTATTTTATTTTTTAATTTTTATTTTCAACACAGTGGAAAGAATACCAATTGTGAGGAAACATTGCATTCTAACAATTATTAATTTAAACAATTTATTTCTCTTGATTTCTTGCATACAAATTTTCCTTTGAAAAAAATTGTTATGTTTCTGAACATTTTTCAATTTTAATTTCACAAAAATTATTTTTTCCCTTTTATTTTAAGTTCAATCACAATTTACAATTCACTCTTGAGGAAGAATCAGACAATGGAATTAGCTTCCTTGATGTTCTCATAAAAAGGGAAGGTGATCACTTAAAGACAGACTGGTACCTCGACTGGTACCAAAAACCCTTACCCTTACCCTTACCCCACCGTCACCGAGA
The DNA here is from genome assembly GCA_932195095.1 of Andricus curvator. Classification (NCBI taxonomy): domain Eukaryota; kingdom Metazoa; phylum Arthropoda; class Insecta; order Hymenoptera; family Cynipidae; genus Andricus; species Andricus curvator. Next base: position 9,791 of record CAKNYM010041176.1, read on the forward strand.
GGACCGGCTTTTATAGCTGTAACATAAACTCTGGGAAAACACAAATTTTCCTCCCGCTATCCCCTTGCATATAAGACCCTATACTTCGATGACCAACCCGGCAGTTTTCACTCAGTTTTCATTGAACATTGACGTTAAAATCTTGCTTTTCTCCTCTAGAGAAAATAATCGCGTCACCATGCCAAATATCTGGTACAAATTCTTATAAGGTTAGTAATGACATTATTACACTAATGCCAATGAATTAAAAAGAATAATTTTTCAACACACATCAAATTTGGATACATATATAAATGTACATTTTTTAAACAATTTCAAAATTATAATTTTTCCGTACAAAAAAAAATAATAATAATAATTTTAAATACAAAGTTTTTAATTAATATACGTCGATGAAGAAATAGTTGTTTAAAATAATTCTTCAAAAAAAATGTGTTGTTCATTTTATTAATTTTTACAACAGTTGTAATTATTTCTTGCCTGCGGTTTTTGATAATGTGAATATTGATTTCTTACCAAAGTATTTTAAAATACAGTGTTTGAAGAATACTTGTAGTTTAAGAAATATTTGAAAAATTATTATCAACTACAATAATTTTCATAATATCTATTGCAATTTGATTCAGAATAAAACGTTTTATTTCCGTAGACACAACTTTTGAATACAACAAGAAATTTAGTACATTTTAATTTAAAATTAGACGTAAAAGCAAAACCAAGCAATTTTATTACTTTTTAAAATATTTATCAAGTTGTCTTCGGTGAGAAAAGAATGAATTTTTATATAACATAAAACTGTCCTTAATAATCTCAGTTTCTTACATAATTTCACGAATGCTTTAGATGCAATGCTTAAATTTGACAGCACAATCAAATAATTATTCAATTGCAATGTTTCTTTGGAAGATGTATTTTTCACTACATTGTGATTTTTGAAATTATTCTACTGCCACAGAAATAAATTTCAATGGTAACAAAAAAACTCAGTAAACTGCCAAATTTGAGGGAAAAAAATAAAATAAAAGGGAAAAAATAATTTTTGTGAAATTAAAAATTGAAAAATGTTCAGAAACATAACAATTTTTTTCAAAGGAAAATTTGTATGCAAGAAATCAAGAGAAATAAATTGTTTAAATTAATAATTGTCAGAATGCAATGTTTCCTCACAATTGGTATTCTTTTCACTGTGTTGAAAATAAAAATTAAAAAATAAAATAAAAATTTTTTTGTCATCATTTTTTCGTCTACATTGTCATTGTTTTTTCATCAATTGTACTTCGTTAAAATAAAACCTTGTTTTAATAATACTGCAATATTCACCAATAGTTATTAATATAATTAAACAAAATCAAATTTTTCAAATTATATAATTTTTATAATCTCACAACGGAGATATTAACCAATGAATAACACTTTTAATTGTAAAACTGCGCACCTACAAGATATTATGTACTTTTCACAGATTTAATAAAACTCACTGATGAGGGCCACCAGTGCCGAAACGTTTGAAACAACTTAATTCGTTTCAATTCACCTGACCCTAAAGCGAACAACTTACATCAACAATTTCTACACAATTTAATTTTTGAGGGTCAATAAAATCCCCCAGCTACTATTTTTTTCGTAGCTTGTGTCGTTTGTCCAAGAATTTTTTTTTTACTTTTAATGTTATTTTTACTAATAAACCAAAAACTACGCATCCTAAAAAAAAATAATTGATAACAAATGTGTAGCTCTTTTCTAGGTAAACAACTTTTGTCTCATTATTTTTTTTTCGTACCTTGTGTCGTTTTTCTAAAAATTTAATTTTTTAAAGTTTAATGTTTTTTACGAATAAAGCAAAAACTACGTGTTCTATACAAAAGTGATTAAGAACAAATTTATAGATATTTTTGGGAGCATCATTTTTGTTGATTCATAATTGGTCGTATCTTGCATGGTTTGACCGCAAAATGGAATTTTCGATTTTTCATTATTTTTTGTGAGATCAAAATTTAAATTTTCGTTTTTTCAACAAAATTAAGAAAGTTGTTCTGATAATCTTGTAGGGCTTCCAAAAAGAAATGTTTTCTTTTCTTGACTTTTCATATCGTGCGGTGTTTGGTAAAATTGTCATTTTCCTTTGCTTTTTTGGGGGGATTTTGAAAATGCTATAACTATGATAATTTTTGTTTTAACGAAAAAAGTAATTAGGATGAATTGTTCGAATTTCGAAGTACTACGAATACTCGTACATAGAATTTTTAAATTGTGGAAAAAATGGTCTCAACATTTTTGAAAACGCTCTTTTTGAGTTTTAATCCAAAATATAAAAATTAAAATTCGTGATAGTCAGTTTTCACATGAAAACAATATCTTCTCATAATAATGAGAATGTAATAATTTCTCGAACTAAAATAATTCAATTTTTAACATATACTCAAGGATAAATTGTTTAATTCACTTAAAACGATGTGTCCTTCTTAAAATAACGCCAATTTCATTATTATCTTTATTTAAACAATAGAAAAACGTGTTACGTAATATGCGAACGATCCCTTAGGTATTAAATTTTTAATGCTCGAAACTAAAAACCGATAATTCGTTGATGTTTTCAACTTCATATTATACAATTTAGAAGGATCTCACAAACCCGTAAAAATGAAAATGTGTGAATTTCAATATGTTTAAATTCAATCACTTCCAAGTAATAAATTATTTCATTCCAAACGTGTTAAAAACATTTTCTACCTTCGACTGTCAAATCTCTTATAAAAAAAAAAATAATTACAGAAAAATAGATTCATAAATTGATTATATAAAATATTAAGTAATTTCTATAGCGATCAACAATTCATTTATTTTATTATTTCTTTATTATTATTTGGCATACTTATTAAATTTGGCAATTTCAATCAGGAACAAGAAAAATATTTTTTGAGGTTATAACCTCAAAAAATATTTTTCTTGCTGCTTTTTTATAGGAAAAGCTACATTTCATAAACTCTCACTGAAAACAGTACAAGTACATACAACAATATAACAAACAAGTTTAATATAATTTTGTACTTACGTTTCACTTTTTTATTCCTAAAATGCTAATATGAAGATGCAAATATTGTAAACATTGTAAACGGGGAGATTACGATATCCGTGGCGACAAAGTTTTAATGTGGATCCCTCTCGAATAGTTTTCGAGATATCGATTTTTTTATGTTAAAATTATTGACTTTTGTTTTTGATTAATATTGATTTCGATGGGATTTTTGACGATAAACACGAATCTGAAACTTTTAAATCGATATCTCGAATAGCTTTCGAGATATAGATTTCTTTATGTTACAATTATTGACTTTTGTTTCTGATTAAAAAAATTTCTGAATATCGATTTCGATGAGATTTTTTGCAAGAAATACGGATCTGAAATTGTTAAATCGATTTCTCGAATAGTTTTCGATATATCGATTTTGTATGTTAAAATTATTGACTTTTATTTTTGATTAATATAATTTCTAAATATCGATTTCGATGGGATTTTTTGCGAGAAACACGGATCTGAAATTTTTAAATCGATATCTGAAATAGTTTTCGATATGTCGATTTTTTCTGTTAAATTAAATAATCGAATAATACAGGTCTCACACCCATCTCTTTCCAATGTCTAGCGGGTTACGGGAAGGCACCCCTGTGACTGGGCACAGGAATGATGTAAGGTCACACCCCTACCCCTTTTCCAACGCCTCGTGGGGGTGGCAAGGCACCCCTGTGATTGGTCACAAAAATAATGTAAGGTCACACCCCTACCTCTTTTCCAACGCCTCGTGCGGGCGGAAAGGCACCCCTGTGATTGATCACCAAAATAATGTAAGGTAACACCCCTACCCCTTTTCCAACGCCTGGTGGGGGCGGGAAGGCACCCCTGTGATTGATCACCAAAATAATGTAAGGTAACACCTCTACCCCTTTTCCAACGCCTGGTGGGGGCAGGAAGGCACCCCTGTGATTGATCACCAAAATAATGTAAGGTAACACCCCTACCCCTTTTCCAAAGCCTCATGGGGGGAGGCAAGACACCCCTGTGACTGATCGCAGTAATAGTTTAGGTTGTTTGATATAATAAAATTATTGAATTTCAACAAAAATGACACAAATTGTTAGTACGGCTTTCGATAAGATTGTTTGCAAAAAAAATAATGTGAAACTGGAAAATTGGTATCTCGACTATTTTTTATTTTACATTAAAATTATTTATATTTTTTGCTGAATTTACCTCACTAGTATCTGAAATCTTTAAAAATTATCATCGGTTTTAAAGTCAGAATGAAGTTCTTCTTCATCATCTTCATCGCTGGCGTTTTCTATATCTTCTTCAATGGTAGTAAGCCGCGGATGTTGTGCTGGTACGTGTTCTTCTAAATCTTCGGATTCGACAGTTGGTGGATCAATCTCTTTTAATTCCAATCCTTGGCGTCTTTCACCATCAACTATACCAGGATAGACTTTTTTTATGTCTTCCAGAAATTGCTGGATTTGGGAACCTAAATCGTTCTTGTAAATCTTCTCAAGAACATTTCGTCGGTAGTAAAATAAAGCCATATATTGTTGTAATAATTTGGATGTTGTACGAAATACAATAGCGCGCTTAAATAATTTATTTTGATTTTCAAAATCATTAATTGTGTTGATTGGATTGAAGCTATCAACATACAGTCCAATACTATGATTGGTCTTTAAGTGAACTGTGCTTTCACCAAGAATCTTCTCCACACCAATATACTGCGTTCCTCCATCAGTACCTATCCGACTTGGTCCCGCGTGGACATATTTCTTTATATATGGCCACAAGCTTGCCTTACTTTCAGAATTAACTTTTAAAAAAAGTCCCTCTTTATCTTCTTTGCAGTACAATCCAAAGACAGTAAGTCGTCCCCTATGATACTTGCGTTTCGTCAGAAACGTTTCATCGGCTTGCACGGTTTTCCCATCACCATCTTCATGTCTACGCCATCCAAGTAATTGAGTATAGACTTCTGTTACTTTCATTTTCCCGATAAAAGCTATAATTATAGCAAGAACTTCACGAATTTTAATTCGACAACATGATCCATCGAAAAAAGTACCAATTGATGGATTTTCTACCCGCCGACACTGTTTAGAATTTTTCTTTTTCGGGCCTTTTGAAGAACATCGCCAAAGCCATCCTAACTTTTTCTCTTTATTAATTTCAACCTTCATTGGCAAATCGCAGCATGTTGGAGGTGTTGACGATTTGGATGGGATTAAACCTATTTCTTCCAAAAAAAGAATTGCTCGATCATCGGTTTTGATAAGATCATTGAAGGAACAAAAGTATGAAAAGTTTTTCAGTTTTGGATGTAATAAGGGGGTTCGGATCCCATAATATCAACAATGACAATTTAATTGAAATAAACTATAAAGTTACTGTCAGAAGCGTGCCTGCATTGAACTCGAGTTCGTTTGATTTGATTTAAATTCAAAAATTGACATCATAGTTCTTTTACCTACCACTAGAGTTATCGACTCCGCCGGTAAAGACGAAACAGATAATATCGACAAATTGTAAATATCAATATCCCGTCAATGGCTTCAACTCAAAAGCCCTGCTGTGAGAATATTTTTCGCAGTCCGTTTTACAATCTCATACCTAATCTTTTGCTATAGCATGCTGTTCCAAATTATTAATAGTAATTTTAACTAGTGAATGAATAAAGTAGGAAAGGAAGTCAAGGAGATGATTAATCATGTGGCATACATTATTCGTATGAACAAAAAGAGCATACGTAAGGAAAGCGAGGTTATGTCCATCCAAAAGAACCGACAGGACAGAAAAATAAATTTCTATAATTTATATTTTTAAACAAGTAAGTTATTTATTAATTATAAATAGAAGAATATCTCGAGACCTAATTGCGAGATATCGATTTGAAAGTGTTTGAGTCGTTTTTCTCGTAAAAAAATCCCATATAGGAATGAACTCTAAGAAATTATATACATTTGAAGGTTGGTATGCAAACGAACTAAATATCGATTCAACTAAATGGCATTTCAACTAAAACTCTATAGTTTGTGCTACGTAGTGTAGAGTGTTGAAAAGATGGCTATGCGCGTATGAGAAATAGTTTATGACGTCACTCAATTCGCCAGAAGTGTCCGGTTGGCGGAGTCACATGGAAAAGGTGAGTAGTCGGTAAAAAGGTGTTGATAATAATTTTGAAAAGTGAAGTCCATAAAATGGAATTAATGCAAAATGTTTTAAGTAAATGAAAAGCAAATTGTTTAAATATTAAATAAGTAAAGTGAAATTGGATAAATATACAAATAATTTTTGAAATTGAATGAAATGAATTAAAAAGTGGTCGTTTTATATTGTAGAAATAATAAGTGCTGTATTTTCTTTATTTGGTGAATGATTTTCGTTGCACGTAGCTGCAGACACTTTTATTTCTAATAATAATGTTTTAAAATGTGAATTCTTTTATTAGGCTCAGTGCATGAAGAATGTTAGCCGGTTTTCCAAAAATGTAATATATATTATAGTTTGAGGTTATGAACGACAATAAACCTGTCACGAATAACGAATAATATAAAGATTTACGTAAAATAAAAGAAATAAAAATGTATTACAATTTAAATTACAAAATATTATTTATTATTTTATATTAAGACGATTTATGAAAATACAACTTTTTATTTTAAGACTGTTTGAAAATTTGTGAGTGTTAAAAATAATTTTATGTTCATTTTATAATAAAAGGAGCCTCTTATACGCTTATTGTTATATTATATATAATATAA
>CAKNYM010041180.1:0-27279 GCA_932195095.1 Andricus curvator
GCGATCTGCGCTTTTCAGCCACAAGATCTAGAATGCCGTTTTTCGGCCGTGGAGCTCTTTTTATAGACTTGCTCCCATTCAGTCTCCCACGCTTACGCAACAGCGCTTGAGTGGGAGGCCTTTCGAGTCTGCGCCTCTCTCTTCCTCCTGTGTGCTGTAACTTTCCAGTTGCATCACGCAGGAGATAGAACTTTTGCCTATTTTCAGGCTACCCCTGTAACTCGCAGGTTACAACTGCCCCCCAAAATAGAACTAGCACACTTGTACCTCAAAACCAAGGAAAATTAAAACAAGTTAAAAGAAAATGTATAACATAGAAAAATTTCTAGTAGCTTAAGTGTTGAGTGGCTTACTCAAGTGTGACGAGTTCTATTTTCTTCACTTGTTTTCTCTGTGTCTCGCTTTCTTCTTTTTCGGTTGTTTTTCTCTTCGGAATGTTTCTTGCTTTAACTGCTCTGCTGCTCGGGTTTGAGTCCTGTTGCCCAATCTTATTGTCCCGTCTTCGTTTTGCTGCAATCCCTTTCTGTCTTTCCGATTGTTCAGGTGCGGATTTCTTAACGGCGTTCTTTCCTTGTATACCCAGGCAGTGGTAAGAGGCCAATCTTGACCCGTGCACCATGCTTGGTAGTATTCCCAGGTATCCATCGTCTCCCCATTCGTTTGAACCCAGGGTCCTTCCGGTATCTTCCTCTTTATCTTCTCACGTTCCAGTCGAGCCTCTTCTTTCAACTCCTCATAAATCTTGGGTGTTGATTTACAAGCTTCATTCTCGTCTGGCTTTGCATTTTCCTTCCCTTCACGGTCAACCTTTCGTGTTGGTTTGACAACTTTCGCCGTGATGATCTCGCCGATGAAAATATCCGATCGGCTCTGCTTTGTCATGTAGATTCCACACCGTTTTTTCTGTGTGGCTTTTAACTGATTGTTCTTCAGCCATTCTTTTTCAGCCTCTGTATAACTTTTCTCCTCAACTGTTCCTGGATCGATTTCATGATCATCCATCGCCGTGTGATATGTGATGTGGCCAAGGGTGTGTACAGTCACTTCCTGTAGGATTTCTGCAGCTATCTTCTTATCTTTTTCATTTTCTGCAATACCCATTATTTCGGGTTCTGCGTCCTGGGAAGTAGATGGTTTTGGACTTTCTTTCTTTCTTCGTCTCACCGGAATCTGGCTGGGCAGTAGCGATAAGTTAGCTAATTCCCTTCTAATAGCCTCTTCTCGTTCCTGCGCCTCGATATAGGGCCGCGCTATTATGATTCGATCCTCGGGCTTTATTTGATCGGTTGTGCCTGCACCCCTTTTCCTCACGTCGCGTGTTAAGCGTCGTGCAGGTACCTCGGTTCCTCGAAGATTTAGGGGTAGTGTAGCCCTCCTTCTCAAATCCGAGATGTCTCTTGCCTGGGTGTCTAGTGTTCGATATCCGTGTTTTGGTTTTATTTCAAAATTTTTCTCAACCTCCTCCATATTGCATTGTATCCCAATGCATGGGTGTACGTCGATGGCTTCTACGATTGAGCTGGCGTCTGGCATCTTGAACTCTCTCGTCAATACTGACTAGTCCGAATTTTCCTGAGGCCCTTGGGACCCATCAGTCGGAGTTTGGTCATTTTCTTTCTCCCCACCTTCGAGTTTTCTTCGGTACTTCCGAAGATCGTTGGCATGGTATTGCCCTCTCTCTCGATCGCTTTCCGGATGGCTCAAGATGTAAACGTTCGTTCCTACCTGCTTTTTGATTTTGTAGGGACCTTCGTAGAGCGCCAGGAACTTGGCCATAACACCTGTTGTTACGTTTGACACGTTCAATGCTTTTGCTAATACCCATTCTCCTATGTTGTAAGTTACTCCTTTCTTTTTCTTATTGATCCGTTCAAGGAGTTTCTCTCTCTTCTTTTTGATTCTCTCTCGTAGTACCACTAATTGCTCTGCACGATTTGCCAAAGGATGGGGGGGAGCGTATGGCAGTAGGTCCTCCCACCATCTTTTAGGCTTGCGGCCCCATAACGCCTCGTACGGTGTTATTTCCGTCGTATCGTGGTGTGACTCATTGATTATAGTCTCGATGTTCTCCAGCTGTGAGTACCACCCTCCATGTTTGTCTGGAGGCAGGAGCGTTCTAAATAATCGAGCGAGTTCTCGGTTCACCCTCTCGACCATGTTCGCCTGTGGATGACGAATTGATGTAAGTATGACCTTTATTCCGCGATCTTCGAGTGCCTGTCTCCACCGATAGCTCGTGAACTGTGTGCCGCGGTCGGAGAGTACTTTTTGTGGTATTCCTATATTTTCCGAGAATTCGTCGAGTTTTTTTATGGCTGCTTCTCCTGTCGCTTTGCGTAGAGGATATAATTTTGTGTACTTCGTAAAAGTATCAATCATTACCAGAATATGCTCATATCCGTATGTTGTTTTTGTCAAAGGCCCAAAAAAATCAATTGACAAAATTTCCAACGGTTCTTTTGATAATACTGGTTCGAGAAGTGCTTGCGAGGCTTGAGTCGACAGTTTATTCCTCTGACAGGAGTCGCAGGTAGCAAGGCTCTTTCGAGTAAGTTTCGCCATGCGTGGCGAGTAGAATGACTCACGCAAAATTTTGTATGTTTTTTCTGCTCCAGGGTGGCCATAGGATTTATGACATTCCCATATAATTTGTTCAATTATATTCGGTGGGATGTAGACCCGGTAGTGTACACCGTCGAAGTGATATAAAGTTCCTTCGATCACTTTGAAGCGTGTTTGATTTGCATTCTTTTCATTTTTCTTTGTATCACATATCAGCTGTTGTGTTCTTTTGTCTTCTTGCTGTCGTTTAGAGATATTTTGTACGTGCCGCTCTATCTCTGGTGATAGTTTGTGATTTAGCGCGTTGATGATCACTCGAGTTTCTCCCCTATTTTTTTTATAGGTCTCGCTATCGTGTATGCGGCTTAACACGTCAGCCATGATGTTTTCTTTGCCAGGTAGATGCTCGATTTTTATGTTGTAGTCTTGGATCGCGAGTATCCATCTTGTTAGTCTGGCGTTGACAAACTTGCATGTTTTTAGAAATGTGAGCGCGAGATGGTCAGTGCGGTTTATGATCTCAGCACCATGCAAATAAGTTCGAAATTTCTGTAACGCCCAGACTATTGCAAGTAACTCCTTTTCGGTAGTGAAATAGGTTAACTCTGGTCCTTTTAAAGTGCGGCTTGCCAGAGTTATTATTTCTTTCTCGTTCTGGTCATTTAATTGGTATAAGACAGCCCCGAGCGCATAATTGCTTGCGTCAGTTTCTAGATAAAATCCTTTTCGTGGGTCCGGAAAGTACAGCATTATGGAGTTTCCAAAGAGTTTTTTCACTCGCTCAAAGCTTTCTTGTGCCTCTTGGTCCCACTTCCAAGGCACTCCCTTTTTTATTAATTTCAACAGAGGTACTGTTTCAGCTGCATGTTCTTTACTGAATTTTGAGTAAAAATTAATTAGTCCTAGGAAGCCCCTTAATTGTTTGACGTTTCTTGGCGCTGGAAACTCATGAATGCTGCTGATCTTTTCTGGGTCTGGTTCAACCCCTTCCGTTGTGAGAATAAATCCTAAGAACTTGGTTTCTTTCTTAAAGAAATGTGATTTACCCAAGTTTAGAGTCAGATTATTATTCTCTAACTTCTCGAGTATTTCATCTAGGTGCTCCAAATGCATCTCATTTGTTTCAGATGTAATTAGTGTATCGTCCACAAATGAGATGATTTGCTCGCCAATTCCTTGTAGCGCGTAGTCTAATCCGCGTACGAGAGCTGCCGTGCTTGTTTTCAAACCGAAAGGCACGACCAGAAACTCGTAGCTTCGTCCTCGATACTGAAAGGCGGTGTACTGTCTTGATTCGGGATGCAATGGTACCTGCCAGAAGCTGCTTGTCATGTCGAGGTTTGACATAATATTCATTCCTCGACATTTCTGAAATAATACTTCCGCAGGTTCTGGGCATTCCCAATCTTCTATTAGAATCTCGTTGAGTCTACGGGCATCTAAGCACAGTCTGACAGAGCCATCCTTCTTTATTACTGGCACGAGAGGGTTAATGTAGGGACTCCTTGATCGCTGTATAATGCCCAGTTGCATCATGCGTTGTATCTCTTCATCTACTTTTCCTCTATGAGCCATAGGAATGGGATAGCTGCGTCCGATGAACGGTTGTCCTTCTCGCACCTTCAGCACGTGTTGATAGTTTCGTAGCAGGCCCGGCTCTCGTCGAAACACCTGTCGATGTCGCCATAGGATTTCGGCGAGTTTGTTTTGTTCTAGGGTTGTTAATCCTTGACTCTCTTCGATCTTCTCTCTGATTTCTTCCCTTGCAATGTGTAGTGGGATTTCTCTTCCAACATGCTTCTCCTCTTTATCGTTGTTTATTTTTATCGTCTCCATTTCTGATGACGATTCTAGCGCACATAGGTTGAAATCTCCATTTTGCATAGTCTTGCCTTCATCTTGCAAGATTCGAACGGTAGGCTGTCCCTGCAAATAGGGGAAGGTGAGAGTTCTTGTGTCGAGGTCGATACTTGTCTTGTATTCATCCAATACGTCAATCCCGATAATGCAGGTCCTCGAAAGGCGTGGCACAATTAGAAAAGCTAATTGGATGATGGTGTTTGGCAGCTGTACGTCGGCATAGATTTGTCGGTTGAGGCGCACGGCCTTGCCCCCAAATGGGCCGGCCACTGCGACACCTGCCAATGGCAGGCACGGACATCGGCTAAATCTTTCCTTGTTGCCATTCAGAAACTCCTCAGAGATGCAGGTAATTTCAGCACCTGTATCAATGAGGGCCTTTGTCACAATTCCGGCAATCTGAATATTTGCAGTGTAGCATTTTGAACGCTTCTTTTCTATCGCTGTCTCTGATTCTTCGGTCAGTTCTTCTCTAGTGTTGGTGAGCATGTGCGCAGTGTATATTATTTCGCTCGCCACGTCAATTTCTATGGGATTTATTTCTATTGACGTGGCTCCCGATCGTTTCCCGCCTCAGAAAATGAATCCTCAGGTGGGTACTCCTCATTTTCCATTGTTTGCGGGGTTTCGATTTCCATGTTCTGCACTTTGTACGGGGACTGATTCTGTTGTCTCCATGACCCACCTTCATTTTGCGTTCGCTGCCCCCCAGCACCTGTGCTGGGTTTCGATCCAGAGTTGTTATTCGGTCGATTGTTTGCATTGTTGCCATTTTGTGGTGTCCAGTTATTGCCTGTGTTGGCTGCTCGATTATATCCACCATTGTTGTTATTTGACCGCCAGTTTCCATTGTTTTGAGAGCTGCTGTCACGTGATGGATTTTTATTTCGCCATTCTCGATTTTCAGTGTAGTTACTGTTTGTGCTCCCGATTTTGTCGAATTCTTCGAGGAGCTCTATCAATTGTTCGCAGGTGTTTATGCCGCGACCAACGATAGCATATTTAATTTCGTCGTTATAATGACGAGCCAGTTTTTTAATAATCTCTTTGTGGTCAGGCGCTGGCGATAATTCACTGACATTAGCAAACATCTTTGTGGCATACTCAGCACGCGACTTATCTTTCCCTGTTTGGAAGTGTCCAAACTCGAGTTTTTTCTTTATCTCGTATTGAGTATGCTCATTCCAGTATCTCTGCTGGAATTTACTCGTGAAGCTGTCAAAGTCAGTGACGTCAGGTTTTACAACCAACCACCAGTCGTTGGGCGGTCCCGACAAGGATTTCTCAATCAGGTAATCTGCATCACAGGGCCTGGGACGTACCACCTCCCAGTACTGTCTAATTTGACGCAGGTAGCTCATTGGATTACCCTCGCCATTGAACTCGGGTAGGACGTACTTGATGTGTGGTTTAGGCGTAGCTACGTTCCCATTTGACCTGTTGTTGATGTCCTCTGAGATTCTTTCTGCTACTCGTGTTTGGGCGGTTTCGAGGCGGTTTATTTGGGCCTGCATTCTTGCCTCCCTCTCTTCCATGCTTTGGGTCATGGTAGTAGTGGCTTCAAGCGAACGACTCACGCTGTTTTCCAGTGCTGTCATTTTCCTTTGCAGCGTCCTCTCTTTCTCTGCCTCTAGTAGTTCTCGATTTCTTTTGTCCTCGGCCAGCATACGTTGGGTTCGTTTCTCCAATTCATCCAACCTCTGGTTGATCAAAATCCACACTTGTTCAGAGCTCGAGTTAATCGCCTCTGACGGTGTACTGATATTGTCCTCCATATCGTTGGGTGATACGTTCCTTATCGTTGTGGCCAAGTCCTCACAACCGCTGCCTTCTTCTATGTTGCCCTTCTTCGTCGCGCGTGACGAACGGGTATTTGCTTTGCTCATTTTTTTTTTGTAATCACTCGCGATAATAAAAAAAATTTGTTTTTGTGGAGTTTTATCAAGTGTTCAAAAGAAAGATCGTTTATTTCACTATTAGTTCACTTATTGTTTGTGTTGTTTCACTAGGATCTTATTTTTCACAGAGTTTTTTTTTCACGCACTTTACAGTTTATTGATACGTTTTTTGTTTGCGTTCCTCAAGCCATTTATCGAGTTTCTTCATGCTCCGCGTGTCCTCATTTAGACTCATTCGCACTGTCATTCTTTCAAGATCTTCGACATCATGAGGCATGACCCGATGACTTGTAGGCGTTGGTAGGTATATTTTGTTATAAGGTTTGTTCTTAAAAAATGCATCGACTAATTTTTTCGTTTTTTCATCCATAATGCAATTTTATTTCGAAACAAAGAATCTTATGCTTTTTTTCGACTCGCATGCCCCACGTTGGGCGCCAATTGTAACTGCCAATTTTTGGCCAAGTTAACTTTTTACCCTAATTAATGAACTTCAATTAATAATTAGAGCGGTCTAAAGAAAAAGGGGTCTCGCATGGAGAAAGAATAAGATTCTTTTATTATCATAAAACACTTTTTTTATTCCTTATTCCTGATCTACCCTATTTTTACAATTCAGTTTCTAGGCCCTAAGCTATTTTTCAAAATATAAAAGGAATCTTTGAATAAAGTTTATTTATTTTATTTATCCGATAGCGTCACTGATCTACTAAGCGATTTTCTCGCAGTGAGATCTGCTCCGTGAGCAGACTACGTTCAACTTTCCTATCCTATTCTCTCTGTCTTATGTTTTACAGAAATATTACAAGCATAAAGTTTCAACATACAGTATGCACACAATGCAATAGTTTGGTTTTTCTTCTCACTTACATTCGTATTTCACAGCGAGTAAATTATTAAACAGAAAATTAAATCATAAGAGATAAGTCTAAATATAGTAGTATTAATTTATTTTTGTGTGCGTATTTCGCTTTTTAAAGTTTTAATATTTTCGAGTTGATACTCAGGTCAAGGAATTCCTTCCTTTGACAAATTAGTAGGCTTCTCAGATCTCTTGTGTCTGTTCTTAGAAACAGATTGTATTTTTAGTTTACTTCTCTCTCACTCTTTCTCTTTCTCTGAGGAAACCTTTTGCATACGAGGAAATTCCTTGAGGGATGCTAAATAGTGGCTAACCACAAATCTAAATTATCCTTATAGATCTATACTTTTAATTTGCTCATGGGCACAAAAAGGAAAATCAAAATATAATTATAATTATATGACCTGTCAATTAAGTAAGCTCTAGGGGTGCCGCCAGAGCACGTTTGCTATAAGCGAGCTGGGTCTAAGTAGGCCCGAAAACAGGTATGCGTCGTTACGTAAGGATGGGAGAGCAAGGAAGAGCTTCCCAGAGCCGACTTTACTTTTCAATAGAATTGAGAAATTTATGGACACTTGGTCCGCTTAAGAAAAGCGAGAAATATTTAGTCGTTCTTGGACTTTTGTGCTCAAGTGTTTTCGTAGCCAGGTAGAGGAATGGATTCCCCTATCTCCCTATAGACAGCTTGACTCGCAAATGACCAAGTATAAATTATTGGCTAGGACTATGTGGACAACTTGCCTCGGTAGACCAAGACAAATTCTCGAAAATGCCTAACGAATAATATATTCTTGAGAATATTTCTGACGCTGTAGGCTTAGCCAAGGCACAAGAATGCGAAACAGTGAATTTATATCACAAAAGAATGTCTTTTCTCAATAATTGATAATTTGGTGGTACTCTGCCACATAAGAAATTTAATTGAAATTCGGTGGATCTTTGCCACAACTCAAGGAAGATTATTCTTCAAAAAATGCGCTCTGAGAACTCAAGAAAATTCTATGATTTTGAAACAAATTCGTAAATCGCTTCTCAAGTTAAATTGCCTTTACGAGCAGTTTGGAGCGATAGATCACTCCGCACTCCCCCAAGACGAACTCAACCCTTTTTGGAGTAAGTACCAAATTCTAAGTCTTTTTAGGACTTAGAATTCAATCGCTTGCCCACACTAAGTGAATTGGGAGACAAGAAGAGGGAATAGATTCCCAAGTCTTCTCTCTTGTGTTCACTCTTGCGATCTGCGCTTTTCAGCCACAAGATCTAGAATGCCGTTTTTCGGCCGTGGAGCTCTTTTTATAGACTTGCTCCCATTCAGTCTCCCACGCTTACGCAACAGCGCTTGAGTGGGAGGCCTTTCGAGTCTGCGCCTCTCTCTTCCTCCTGTGTGCTGCAACTTTCCAGTTGCATCACGCAGGAGATAGAACTTTTGCCTATTTTCAGGCTACCCCTGTAACTCGCAGGTTACAATATATATATATGATTTTTGACGTGGTAAGATGGCGGCCTTCCCCTCTGAACCAATCCACCCCGCAACGACATGCTTAGTCCCCTACCTTCCTATGTCCATGAGTACAGGCTTGTCCAAGTAGGGGAAAACTGCTCATTCACCACATGTTCGAGTTCCACCACCACTTCCCTCTTCTCAGGTCTAGAGGCTTGGGGGGTGGTCGCTCTCGTGAAGTTGAATGGGTAGAGGTCGGTGGTGGTGTTAAATTCCCATCTGGCAAAATAGCAGTTTTCCCCCACTTGGACAGGCCTGGTGTAGTATATCTATATATACAAAAATATCTATGAGAAAACTGAGCCAATCAGCAAGAATGACACTAGGTTGCCACACTGTCTCTGGACCCTCTGTAGTTGTGACTACAGAGGGTCCAGCAGTGGGACTCCGATAGCGTGTCCAAAGTCGAAAATCGAACGGACCTCTTTTTCTAACGTATAAAGTTAGAAAAAGAGGTTTTTTCGATTTTCGACTTCGAAACAGCATCGGAGTCCCACTGCAGACTCCAGAGACAGTTTGGCAACCTAGTGTCATTCTTTCCGATTGGCTCAGTTTTCTTATAGATATTTTGGTATATATAGATATACTACACTATAGAAAACCTGAACGTAAAATGGTGGCATCCTTTCGCAAAATGGCGGCATCCGGCTAGGTTGCCACCATCGACATATAGAAATGGACTGGCTACTCCGTGGGCGAAACGCGAATGGCAATTAGAAAGAGAAGGGAGAGAGTGGTGGGCAATCTGTCTCTTTCTGGTCGAAGGTGATTGGTCTAGAACATCAACATATAGTATCATATAGAAATTCCAGACCAATCACCTTCGACCAGAAAGAGACAGATTGCCAACCACTCTCTCCCTTCTCTTTCTAATTGCCATTCGCGTTTCGCCCACGGAGTCGCCAGTCCATTTCTATATGTCGATGGTTGCCACCTGTTGCCACACTGTCTCACAAGCGTCTGCCGATACGCCTGATATTTTCCTTCCTGATGGCACGCATGCGCGAGAGTGTGGCGCCCATTTCAAAAGCTTGGCTCACCTCCTCTATCGGTGCCCTCGGCTTGCGTCAGGCAGGTTTATAAATCTATGCCACATAATTTATAGAATACATTAATTAAACTTTTCAATCCTGAAATGTACAATTAGAGTAACAGCTTGCATAAAGAAAAATGAAATCTTTAAAAATTCAAATATGATTAACAATTTAAAAAAAAATACAAAGATAAGATTTATTTTGATGCAAAATGCAGCTCCTTGGTTGAAATTTAAACTACTTAGGTGAAAAAAAACAGCTTTTTTTAAATTTAATTTTTTAGAGATGAAAATTAATTTTTTCAACTGAAAATTTATTATTTTTTTATTAGGTTGAAAATGAACATTTCTTGAAATTTCATATTTTTGGGTAGAAAATTCAATTGTTTTGTATAGAAAATTTGTCTTTTTGTCAAGAAATTCAACAATTTGGCAGAAAATTTAACAATTTAGTAGAAATTCAACTGTTTTGTAGGAGATTCGTTGTTTTTTTAACGGAAATTAAACTATTCTTTTCTTTACGTTTATCAACTACTTGGTTCAAAATTAATGTTGCTTGTTGAGAATTTGTGTTTCATAGTACAAAATTAATCTTCGTGGTTAAAAATTCGTCTTTATTAACTGAAAAATCTTCCTCTGTACCAAAATATCAACCATTACATTTTTTTGTATAAATACAAATTGCACAATATCACAGAGAGACAAATTTTGCACAATTTTGCACAATATCACACACAAACAAATTTGAATACATTTTTAAAAATAACTTCAGCTGATCTCTTAAATAACTAATTAGGAATATAACAAAATATACAAGTTTTCATTAAAACCAGATTTTACAGGTCTTTCAATAAATTAATTGCAATTTCGTTATCCTCTTGGGCGTCAGGCGTAGAAAATTGTAATTTTTTTTTCGTCTTGACGCTTGTTTTTTTAGTTTTATATAGCGTTCGCTGCTGACTGATTTTTTTGTTGCTGGGAACCAAAGGGGTAGCAGGATTCAGACTCGTCCCTTTAAAGCCCTGAAGAGCTGCTAATATCGGTCGAACTGGAGTCATACACTTTTTTAGCGCTTCAAATTGCTCAATAGTCTGGATTTCGTCCACAAGTTGGCACAGATCGAACTTAAATTTTTCCTTCTCATCATCCAATGATTTTGCCTTCTTCTTTGTTGACAAAACTTCAAGAAGTCTGGATTCTTTCTGCTCCTTTGCCTCTGAAGAATCATCGATGACCAACATATTCCCACCTAAATGTCCCAGATCCGTATTGTGCCCTGCATGAGTAGTGACAAATTTAACCTCATGGGTACCGTCTTTCAGTACCATGACATTCATCTCTGCAGGACACACTCCATTAATTTTTCTGCTCCCTAGAGTTTTTAGATGTCTTTTACCTGCAACATAAAAATAAAATCCCTATCATTATTATTTTTGTACTGTGATCACAATTACAGGGATCACAGCGCAAAAGGAGCTTAAAAAAGGGGAAATAGGGTGATTTTCTCACAAAAAGGGGGGAAAAGGGAAAGACTAAACATTTATTTTTATATGTCGAAAAGAACAAACAATCTTTTTATAAGAAATGTTATATTTTAGAATAATTTTCAATGATTTTTCAATGATTTCTGCCATTAAAGAATTTATTTTTAAAAATTGGATATACTAAGGTCGTTGGAAATCCATTCAGTGATATAAAAAAGTCCGAGAACAAAATAAAATTAGTTAAATACGCATTTTTGATATGTTTAACATCGTTCTCATAAATATTTCCTTCCAAAATTTGTCATTTCTTCCTTACTATAATTAATACTTTCAATGTAAATTTAAAACTAAACTCTTCAGTAGAGCAAAGTAAAAATGTTAAAATTAATCGAATCGTTTGAGCTGAGGGTTAAAAATTTGTGGTCAGGCATCCAAAATAAGTGGAGAAAAAAAATTTTGAAATTGGTTAGTATCTTATGTTCTCGTTTTTAAATTTACAATTAAAAATTTTAAGTATCTAAAAAAAAATTTGCCGTATTTAATTTTTTTTTTTGTACAAAAAATGTTTTTTGGATTGACTCGAACCTGAGATTTCTTCAGCTTGAAGGAAAGAAACATTTTATTATTTTTTATTCATGGGAAACATTTTTTTTCGTATAACGTTCCAAAATCGGAAAAAAATATGAAATCCCAAAAATCCTAAATCACGGCAAAAGTTTTGTTTCGAAAAAGCAAAATGATAAAATGTTTTCTTTGGTTCAAGCTGAATAAATTTCAGGTTCAACATATTCAACTTTTTCATAAATGTGTGCAGATGACTCAATCAAAAAAAAAACATGTTTTTGCACATTTTCAAAAAAATTGTTACAGCGCAAAAAATTTATTTTTAAATTTCGTAATTTTTTATTATTGTTCACTAGTCAAAGTTGTAAATATAACAAATTCGTCATAATTTTTAAACTAATAGGAAATATTTTGAATTTGAAATCGTTAAATTTTACAGATTTAATTTTTTTTCACTTATGTCCAATGTCGAAAAAAAGACGAATTGTTAACGAAAAATTTAATAGTTGATATAATCACCAAAAAAGATTTCAATTTAATATAAAAAAAACAGTAGAATTGATTCAAAAAAGACGATTTTTCAACAAAATAGGTTATTTTTCAACCAAATTGTTGAGTTTTTTAGTTAAAAAGACCAATTTTTGAAAAACACTTGAATTTTCAACCAGTAAATATGGATTTTCGACAAAAAAGTTATCTGCAAACAAATAGTTGAATTTTTACGGAAACAGGGCAATTTTTAACTGAAAAAGACGAATTTTCAACAAAATAAGTACATTACTAACCACAAAGATGAATTTTCAAATAAAATTATGCATTTTTAGACAAAAGGTTAATTTTCAATCAAGAAGATTAATTTTTTGCCGAAAACACACAAGAATTGTTCAACTTTCAACCGAATTTCAACCAAATAAAATAAATTCTCATCGAAAAATATAATACCTAGTACGATATTTCAACAAAAAAGATTTAAATTTTAAATTAAAAACTAGCAATTTTCGCTAAATTGCAATTTTGATCAGGATTCATAATAATTCAAATGATAGCCCTTTTTATACATTTTACATACAAACTAATTATTATTTTATTGTTATTCCCTAATTTTCCCGGCTTTAAGGTGCCAAATTTACTGAAAAAATTTGAAATGTTACATTTTTCACAAGTTTTTAAATAATACGATTAATGAATTAATTCATTTCGTCATTTCGGGCAAAAAATGTAACCAAAAGTAACCTTTTCATAAAATAAGTAACTTTTTAGTAACCGCAAATCAAAAAAGTAACTAAGTTATTAAAAAGTAACCCGTTTCGAGCCCTGAATATTCCATTTTTTAATTAAATAGGTACCTTATTTATTCATAAATAATTTATTTGAGTGCTATAATTGCAACAATTATCATTCAATAATGGGTACACTTACTAATTTCAGAGAATTTTCCGCATAATTCAAATATTGTATTTTCAAATATCGTGTATATAAAGAGAAAAGGGGAAAAAGGGGAAGTTTCTTGAGAATAGGGGAAAAAGGGGAATTTCAAGAAAAAAGGGGAAGACTGTGCACCCTGCAATTATTTTTGTATTCTTATATTCAGTACATACCTTCTCCTTTAGGCACATAAAAACCAGAGCGATGACATCCATAGGTCGTTCTCACGCAATCATTTGTATTTTTTGATCCATGGGTACTGATGAATTTTGACTGAGTTTCAGATTCAATTTTTATTTTCCATTGTGAAAACTCATTAGCATCATTAAAAATTAATTCTTCAAAAGTGACGGCGACATCATGCCTTTCCTTCAAATGCTCATATAATTCATCTTTAGATGAGAAATTTTCTTTGCATATACAGCAAATAATTTTTTTTTCTCTTGCATCTCTTTCATGATTTTTTAAATGAGATTCAAGATTTCGTAAATCCGAAAAACGTTTATTGCACACATCGCATGTATTGTATGTTTTTGTCTTAATTAGGTTATCAATTTTATCTGAAATAATATGAATACACTATTACATTATAAGTTACACGGAAAAAATTTATCCGTGAAGAAGTCACGAACTTGTAGCTAGGTCTCGGATACGAGATAAAAAAATGAAACATTACATATCCTTATTTCTATGAGAAATATATGGATAAATTTCGAAGTTTCTTACGAACAGTTCGAATTTCCTACGAACAGTTCCTGAAAATTTCAGACTGAAATATAGAAAGGAAAAATTTTATTTGTGCGATTTAATTTTATATTAATTTATAAATTCGCAACGCAGAAAGATTCGAATCCTCACAAAACTTCTAGCCACTCATCCGACGAGCTCAAGGCACACATGCGAGCGCACACACACCGCGCGTTTGGGAGAGTGTGTGTGTGGGCCACGTACAGGCGAATCTACTTTCTAGTTCCCAGATTCGTCGGGCAACCTCGTGAGTGCTCTGAGAATCTTTTCCCAATCACTCGTAATATTTTTGTAATTATTCACGTAAAAAAAAGTGATGAACCGTTTTAGAATTTTCACATCGAGTTCGTCAATCTTTCTCAAAGTTCGCAGGTTATTTACGAAAATACATAAATATCCGATGAATTTTTCTCATATCCGAGACCTAGCTACTAGTTCGTGACTTTCTTACGGATACATTTTTTCCGTGTACAAAGACGGATAGCAATGAGATCAATTTCATTTGCAACAATGTATACTCACTATTCGATTATAATTTGCAAATGCCGGGAAATAACGTGCAAATAATTTTGGCATTGCTGACCTCTGCACTGTGGATTCTTAAATGAGATCACCAATTTCATTTGCACAAATGCACATGTTATATTTGATTATAAATTGCAAAAATGGTATAACGTGCAAGTAATTTTTGCTTTGATGCCTCTTCACAGAGAATTTTTCAACGAGATCATCAATTTTTATCTGCAATAATGTATATTATACGTTGCAGTCGCCTGGACATAACGTGCAAATAATTAATTTGACTGAAAAAATATGACTTACCAGGATGAAATTTCCTAACGTGAGATATCCAATTATCGTACCTTGTAAAGGTTTTATTGCATAAATTGCACACTTTTGTCACATTTACAGTTTTCCGAGGTGCTATTTCATCAAGTTTCTCTGAAAACATTTAATAAGCAATGTAAATCTATAAAATCTTGTGAAACGGAGAACATAATCTGTGAAATTTCTATACTGAACGTGGCACTTTTCCAGAATAAATAATTAAATTATAGTTTTCATCTTATAGCCATTACTTTTTTCAAAAAGTAACGCGTTGCCGTTACCCTCACTAAAAAAGTAACGCGTTACATTAGCCCTTACTATAAAGAAGTAACGCGTTACCTTGGCGTTACTTTTTTCAACACCATTCTTAAAACGTCATTTCAAATTCTGATAAGCTTTTGATAGTTTTTCATTTGATAGTGTTTTCAAACTGAAAAAAGTTATTTCAATTTATGTAAATCAATTTTGACAGAATTTCTTTTTCTTCTAATAAAATTAGTTCTTCAAAAAGTCCATCACTCAAAATAAATACTTGAACAATAAGAATGGATAATGTAAAAAAATGTAACGTTTCAGGTCAAACATGGGCATACATAACCTAAACATAACTTTATAGTTTGTATATATGACTAATACAGGTGCCAAAAAATTGTAACGCGTTAACGTTAGCGTTACTTTTTCAAATAAGGAACGCGTTACCTCTACCATTACCAGACAAATTTAACGTTTAATTCAGGTACAAGTAAGGCTCTACTGTCAAACACTGGTAAACATAACCTATATATAACTTAATAATCTATACACATTACTATATAATTATATAAATAGGTGAATTAAGTTACTTTACTCACCAGGATGTAACCTTTTAACATGCTGTCTCAAATTGTAATATTGTGTAAAATTTATTTTGCAAATAGGACAATTTGAGGCCATATTAAAAACAAATGAACAAAACACTTTCACAATAAACACTAACAACTGACGCTGGAAGCAGTAAGTGAGCATTCTGACTGAACGCATTAAGGGTGTTGGATAAACGACTTAGAAAATGGCCGACTGGCTCTGAAATTTTTCAAAGTTCAAACGCCCAATTTTTCCGGCACTGGAAAAGTGTATATATAATTTTTATTTTTATTGAGATGAAATTAAATTATACTTACGTGTACTGTAGTGGTCCCGCAGTCGATACAATTTAGTAAATTGTTGATGGGAAAAATTTTCGTCTGAAAATATCTCATAAATGCCGAGGGAGCAGACGAAAATTTAGAAAGAGATGGTCGATAGGAGAAGCCACGCTTGCCAAAACTACATTTTCTGCACAACACCGACACCTTTCACAAGATCGGAGGGAAGAGCCAAAATCCTAAGGCTTTATTCTTCCTTATTGCAATAAGAATTTCTTCATTTCTTGCGGTAAACGGCGTGAAAGTGGAATCTTGGGACGATATAATCCAGGGGAAGAGAGATCGAAAATATGACGTCAGAGCTCATTCGAAGCAGACGAAACTTGATCACACTTGCAAAAAATATATCTTCACTCACAACACCGGCACTTTTGACGAAATCGGAGGGAAGGCCCAACATTCAAAGACTTTATTCTTTCTTATTATTATAAGCATTGGATAATTTATTGTGGTAAACGACGTCAAAGTGAAATCCTTTGGAAATCAATTCATGATGGAGAATTTCCTTAGAGATCCATCTGTCGGCCACTCTTGTAACTGCACTATTATCAACCGCTGCAGGAAATCTGAGCTGAAAATTATTTTTCTCATTTAATTTAACAAATTCTCCTTGCAGAAATAATGATCGATCTAAAAATACACAAATAATCGAGCTTTTACGAAAAGAAATGTAGAAAAAATGTGTGCATTTGTAATTCGTTTGATTCGAATGAGCTCTGACGTCATATTTCCGATCTCTCTTCTCCTGGATTATATCGTCCCAAGATTCCACTTTCACGCCGTTTACCGCAAGAAATGATGAAATTCTTATCACAATAAGGAAGAATAAAGCCTTAGGATTTTGGCTCTTCCCTCCGATCTTGTGAAAGGTGTCGGTGTTGTGCAGAAAATGTAGTTTTGGCAAGCGTGGCTTCTCCTATCGACCATCTTTTTCTAAATTTCCGTCTGCTCCCTCGGCATTTATGAGATATTTTCAGCCGAAAATTTTTCCCATCAACAATTTACTAAATTGTATCGACTGCGAGACTACTACAGTACACGTGAGTATAATTTAATTTCATCTCAATAAAAATTAAAATTAAATATACACTTTTCCAGTGCCATTTTCTAAGTCGTTTATCCAACACCCTTAATTGCGCGCGCGGAATCACGAAGGAAAATAGAAGGCAATCTTCAGAGCTTTGAAGGGACGAGTCTGAATTTTGCCACCCGTTTGGTTCCCAGCAACAATTAGAACATTAGTCGGCAGCGAATGCTGTATAAAACTAAAAAAACAAGCGTCAAGACGGAAAAAAAAAACAATTTTCTACGCCTGGCGCCCAAGAGGCTAACGATATTGCAATTAATTTATTGCCAGATCTGAAAAATCTCATTTTAATGAAAACTTGTATATTTTGTTATATTTCTAATTAGTTATTTAAGAGATCAGCTAAAGTTATTTTTAAAAATGCATTAAAATTTGTTTGTGTGTGATATTGTGCAAAATTGTGCGAAATTTGTCTCTCTGTGATATTGTGCAATTTTTATTTATGCAAAAAAATATAATGGTTGATATTTTGGTACAAACCAAGATTTTTCAGTTAATAAAAACGAATTTTCAATTACGAAGATTAATTTTGTACTATGAAACACAAATTCTCAACAAACTACATTAATTTTTAAGAAAAAATTATTTTTCCACGAAACTGATGCATTTTTACCCCACGAAAATGAAATTTTATAAAAAAGAAAATTCTTTTCTTTTTACCAAAAAAGGAGAATTTTCCACTAAACAATTATATTTTTAACCAAAGATATAAGCCTTCAATCAAAAAAATAAATTTTTAACAATGTAGTTTAACTTTTACCCAAGTAGTTGAATTTTCAATTTTAAAATATTAATTTTCAACAAAATATTTAAACTTTCAACAAAAGAGGTGAATTTTGAACTAAAAATATAACTCTAAAAAAAAAATGATTTCTTAACAAAGTGCTTCAACCAAATCTTTCAAACAAAATAGTTGAATACTCAAGCAAAGAAGAATAATTTTCAATCAAAAAGTTGCATTTTCATAAAAAAAAAGAAATTTCTACGAAAGCGGATGATTTTTATATCAAAAAGATAAATTAAAAAAAAATAGTTGAATTTTCTGTTAAAAAAGATTTAAGTTGACTTTTCACGATCAAAATATGAATTTTTAACCAAGAAATAAGTTTCTACAAAAAAAAATTGAATTTTCAATCCAAAAAGAAGAATTTTTACCCAAAAAGGATGACTTTTTAACAAAATTGTTGAATCCTCTACACAATAGTTGCATTTTTATCCAAAAAAAGATGAAATTTCTCTTAAAACAGGTGAATTTTTATTTAAAAAGAAAACAAATTTTTTTTAAATAGTTGAATTTCCATCCAGAAAAGATTCCAGTTGACTTTTCAAGACCAAAATATGAATTTTTTAACAGAAAATAAGTTTCCACGAACAAAATTGAATTTTTTTGCCAAAAAGACGAATTTTTTTAACAAAAGGGATAAAATTGTAACGAAATAGTTGAAGTCTCTACCAAATAGTTGAATTTTTATCCAAGAAAGATGAAATTTCAGTTAATTTTTTAACACCAAAATATAAATTTTAAACAAAACCGTAGAATTTTCAACCAAAAGTATGACTTTTTAACCAAATAGTTTTATTTTCAACCAAGCAGTTGCATTTTTATCCAAGAAAGATGAAGTTTCTCATCAAACAGATAAATTTTTAATTAAAAAAAAAAACAATTTTCAAAAAAAATAGTTGAATTTTCATCCAGAAAAGATTTCAGTTTTCTTTCCAATACCAAAATATTAAATTTAACCAAAAAGTAAATTTTCTACAAAATAGTTAAATTTTCAAAAAAACAGCAGAATTTTAAAACAAAAAGTATGACTTTTCAATAAAATTGTTGAATTTTAAACCAAACAGTTGCATTTTTATCCAAGAAAGATGTAATTTCTGCTACAACAGATGAATTAAAAAAAAACTTCAAAAAAATAATTTAATTTTTTTTTCAAAGTAGATTCCAGTTCACTTTCCAACACCAAAATAATAATTGTAAACTATAAGTTAATTTTCTGCTAAATAATCGAATTTTTAACCAAAAAGTATGACTCTTTAACAAGATTGTTAAATTTTCAACCAAACCGTTGCATTTTTGTCCAAGAAAAATGAAAATTCTGCTAAAACTGGTGAATTTTTAAATTAAAAAGATACATTTTTCAGAAAAAATATTTTTCATCCAAAAAAGATTTCAGTTGACTTATCAGCAACAAAATATGAATTTTAAACAAAAGGTTAATATTATACGAAAAGAGTTGAATTTTTAACCCAAAAAGACGAATTAAAAAAAAACAGTTGAATTTGCAAAAAAATTATGTATTTTTAAGAAAATTGTTAAATTTTCAACCAAATAATAAAATTGATAACTAAAAAGATGATCTTCAGGAGAAAGTTTTCACGAATTTGCAAAAATTACGTACATGAGTGAAGGACCCCCTCCCCCCTGCCGTAACAACGATACGCCAACTGGTGGCCAAATGTAGTACTAAAATAACGGGGTCGTGCAATATAATCAATAAGAAATTTAAGTAGCACTAGAAGACAAGTTTGGTTTCGTGTATTTGGGCCTCATAAAGTTGAAAACAGTGTTTTTTTTCTTCTTTTCTGCATTAGGCCTATCACATCATATCTTTAAAAAATAATTACTTTCTAACTGGATGCTACTATTTTCTTTTACTTTAATATAATAACACATGTGAGGAAACACTTATCTCACTTTCTACTTAATTAAGGTATTTTTCTGTGAAAAGTGTACTAAAACGCACTTACAAATAGAAAATTGCCCACTTTTTAGGGATATGTGTCCAATATATTTATCGTAACAATTATATGGAAGCCACTTTTTTTGTACGTTATTATGGGAGGGTCTTAAATTTTTACAGAAAACGTAATTCATATTCCTTTGTAATATATTTTAAATTCAGTTTTTAAAGTACGACTACCTAGCCATGCTAAACCCTCTCCTTAAACAATAAAAAGCAAACCATTTTTCAGGAAAACGATACACTGGATGACGATTCCATCAATTTATAATTGATATTTGCTCTGAATTTATATCATGTCCAACGTGCACAATTTTTTCGTCCTTTCTTAAAATGTCTACTCTAACCATTTTCGCAGATACTGACTTCCAGTTCTTCGAAATAATTGCAAAATAAATTAAAAACCCTTCGCATCGCATGTATTAGAGGAAAAGTGACCCCGTTGTTGCCTCCATATTGCCTATCACGTGACGCTGTGACGCAGTGATGCTAATAGACCGCGACTTTTTCAACTGCGCAAGCGTTGCGTTGGAAGGGGAAAGCCACGTTATTGGCCGTAATACGCGCGCTTATTTTAAATGCTTCAAATTTACACAAATATGGTGACGGACTAAAAAAAAGGAATAATGGTACTTTTAGTTTTAATTCGAGGAATTATATCAATTTATGTCTATATGGTTCATATATATTACTGCAATAACTATAAGTTATTGCATTAACTTATATATAATAGTATATACATATATTTTATGCAATTTTTAGGTCCAAAAATGTATATCCTGTTGATATTTTCTTTATTTTTCACTTTAGGGAAGAATATTAGATTTTATTCTTTATCTTTTATATTATTTAACTTCTAGATTTTTAAAAATATTTTTTTGGGTGGTAAGGGTCTCATTGAAAAAAATAGATTTGACACTATTTGACCCAGAGTTGATTACAGCGGAACTGATAGCCTCTTATCAACTAAGACCGTGATATATCCTGTTATCGCAGAAAATCACGGATCTAGAGGAGAAAACCTCGAAAAAAAATTATAATAAAAATTCGAAAAAGAACTTTTTAACTGGAATTTTAATACACATTATACACACCATTAGTCAAAATAAGATTTTTTTTTAATTAAAAAAATTTGAACTTCAGGGCAGTTCATTTACGATTATAGACAAACTTTGATATTTCAATCGGATGTTAAGTACATTATATTTTCCATAGTAATAATAATAAAATACTGTATTATCATGGATCTTATAGTTATTTCAGTAACATGTATGAACCATATTAACATAAATTATTATAATTTTTCGACTTGAAAATAAAAATTAATTTGAAGCATTTAAAATAAGCGCGCGTATTACGGTCAATAGCGTGGCTTTCCCCTTCCAACGCAACGCTTGCGCAGTTGAAAAAGTCGCGGTCTATGAGGTTCATGATTGTTACGTCCGTATTGTCACTGCTGTCTGTAGATTCCCCTCGATCCGACGGTGATTGGGGGAAGTTGAATGGTGGTCCGTTGCTGCCTTCCGTTGATTTAAAAATCAACTACCGCGAAAATTATATCAAGGAGTGGTAGAATTCCACCAAATAATTATTAAAACACATGATTTTTCTTAGGAGGATTTTTAAGTTTTATTAAAAACATCTTTTCTGAACACTATAAATCCCCAATTGTTCACAACAAATTCTCACAATAATCCAAGTTTTTGTTCACAATTCCCAAAATCCAAAATCACAAAATATTTGAAATTCGTAATTTACGCGCGCGCTTCACGCCAGATTTATTTATTAAAGTTTATTTATTTGAGTTTCATTGATTCAAAACTATTAATCATCAAAACAAATCTTTAGGTTTTTTCCACCTCAATCTTTCTAAGTCCAAAGTGGACTAAAAATTTACAGAAGAGTTGCCGCTCAAATAAAAATGATAGCGAGATAAAATCTGGCGTTTCGGCGCGCTCGCACCTATATTTATAACCTCGCGAATTGGTTTCCAAAGGGTGGGAAACCAATCAGCGATTACATGTCGTCACTATGGACCAATTATATTATATGTCACGTAGGTACCCTACGTGACAATTCGCAGGTCGCCGCATATGAACATGGATTTTACGATCCAAATTACTGGATTGAACCAGTTCGACGGAAGGGTTTTCTTCGCATGAAACCCGTGGAAGTCGGAGAGATGATTCATCCCCATACGTTAATTTATGCACGTAACGCCTCCGAGGAGAAGAGAGAGAAAACCTGAATGAGTTCACTTTCAGAATATTTGATATTTGCAAAAGTTAGATTTTAGTTCATTCCGAATTCTAGTGAATTTAACTGAATTTACAAGTAAATCATTTAAATTTGAATTCTGTAATTGGTAAAGAAGATCCCTTTCTTACCATCAAACCTAAATTTCATAATTTTTAGTTACGGCGATTCGCACGCCGTTATACCTTTCCCCTTATTTAAAAGTTGTTTGTTAATGGAAAATACATTTTCTCAACTAAAACAACTTTTCAAATTTCTCTTTTGGCAAACACTAATATAATTTATGCTGAAATCGGCATCAAGGAAAAATTATATATTAAAAAAAAATTTTTTTTCAGGTTTGTATTTGCGCGAGTTGTTCTAAAAATTCTCATATTAACGTTCCTCTTTCGTGAAGAGAAGAAAATGTTCGTTAGAAAAGTCGCTGAGAGAGAGAGCTTTGTTTCTGCTTGCGTAGAAAGTACGTATAGTTCAGTGCAACACAGTGTTGGGGTTTATTTAAGTTGGTGAATTTAATGGCTTCTCAAGTGATTTAAGTGCAAGCAGTTATTTATGGCTAAAATGTGACTTGTTATGATGGACCCTACTCGGAATTTCAATGCTGGCTACTACATGATTTGAAGTTCTTAGAAAATGAAATTAAAAAGAAAAGGAAGGTATGTACCCAAAAAGCTCACATGCATATCCATATTATATATCCATATTCTAACAGTTTTTAAATGCTTTAATATAATTATAACAAACTAAATAAGAAAAATATTAAATAAATTCTAAAATAAAACAATTGAAATATTTGAATCTTGCATTCAAGAAGTAGGATTATGTAATTAATAATAAGGAAATTAAATTGAAATCCATATAGAATTTATTATTCCTTTGAACATGATTATATGAAAATTTTGTATAAAAATGAAAAAAATTATCTTGATATAATTAAAGAAATTAAGATTATAATTTTAAGTCTAGGTATTTGTCATAGTACTACGAAGATTTCATATAAAACGAAATGTGACACAATCTCCTCATTGTACTAATGACACAGTCGGCTTTGGCATAACTGTAATACTTAATGGCACTTTTATTTAAAAATAATTGTAAATTAAAATTTAAAGTTATCATAATAATAATTTTAAAAAATGTAAACACCACCACCCCTTCCCCCTTAAAAAGAAAATTTTAATGCACAAGGGTAAGGAAGTGGTGTCACCTTTGTGGTATGGGAGAAGTTCCCTGAATAATTGCAAATAATTTCTAAATTTAATACTTGTTTTCAGCAACCTACATTTTTGGAAAGTAGTAATTAACAGGACATTTCCAACTGGTTGGCATGATTATCAGATAAGTTTATTTTATATATACATATTTTTAAATTTAAAACAGAACAAAAAAAATTAAGATATTTTACTTTGTGTAATTTTATTTCAGATGTCACGGAGTCCCGGAAGACAATATTCGGTCAACCTCCGTGTTGATGAAGGACATTAAATATTAGGGAAGTACACAGAAATAAGGTAAAATTTATAATTGCATATTTTAATCTGTCTTTTATTTATAATTTATATATATATATATATTCATTACTCTTTTTATATGCTTCTTATTTCTTCCCCTTTTCATTTACTTTCAATCTATTTACATTTATTTGATCTTTTTTTTATTCATTCAGGAATTTAATAAATAATGTAAAATTATTTTTCTTGATATCAAATGATAGTATCATTTTTTAGAAATACTTGTGATCCTTCTTTAAAATATTTTGGATTTAACTTGCGATCGTAGTAAGCTTTTGATTTTTCTTTAGCGTTTATCAATCGTTCGCGAGCTAAGGAATGAATATTGTCTAATTTTAGAAAATATTCCCTCAAATAATGTAGATATGTTTTATCAGGTGCTGCTTCGGCGAAACTAGACGAAAAGTTGGCTTCACGACCAAATACAAGGGTATAAGATGCGAATCCTGTGCTCTCGCGGACGGCAGTATTATAAGAGAAGATTGCGAAACGAAGCCATTCGTCCCAGTCTTGAGCAGTTCCGAAATTTCGAAGATACTCGATGAGAGTACGGTGACTTCGTTCAAGAGATCCCAGACTCTGAGGATGGTAAGCAACAGATTGCGTTTTTTGAATTTTGAAAATTTTGCAAAAAATTTGAATCACTTTGCTAGTTAAATTCAACCCCTGATCAGATTGAATAATCTTAGGACATCCGTACCTGGATATAAAATTCTCTGCTATAGCTTGAGCGATTGTTGCAGAATCGGTAATTTTTAGAGGAATCGCTTCTGAATACTTTGTGAAAACACATTGAATAGTTAAAATGTATTGATTTCCCCTAGCTGTAATTGGGAGTGGACCCACCAGGTCAATTTGCATTTTTCCAAATGGTTCATTTGGGGTGTCGGTAATTATCATGGGCATTCGAGTTCCCATTCTAACTAATTTGTTTCTCTGACAGGTTTTACAACTTCCTACTATTCTTTGCACGTCGGACTTCATGTTTTCCCAATAGTAAATTGATCTAATCCTCCAATAAGTCTTAGACATTCCTTTGTGACCTCCAACCACAGATTCATGGAATTATTTAACAATTTTATCGCGATTTTCTTTTAATGGAACTATTATTTCTCCAGAGCAAATTATTACATGAAGCCCGGTTTTTAAGAATTTTTGTCGAAAAATTTGCTCAATCGAAACCCAAGATACATCGCCTAGGTTATTTCCTTTGTTTGAAATCTTGATTTTATTAACATTTAAAGATTCCATTGCTCGCTTCAGTGCTTCAATTACTCCAGATACCACATTCAAAAATAATCTATCATCTTTTTTATTTTTGACAATCAAACTGAATACGTATCTTCCCTTTTGTAAAAATACTACTACTTCCCCCAATTTAGAATTTCCTTGTACCAAATTGGCTGGATTAAACAATTCATGATCTTCTAATACTTTATTCGTTTCAGATTCTAACAAGCCGTCAGCTGAAACAAAGTGTGCAATGTGGCCTTTACCCATGAAGACCGTATCCTTACTGTAAGAGATACAGCAATCTGGTATGACTAAGACTGATCTAGACTCTAGAGCATAAGAGTTACCTTCATCGGAAGATTTCTGCATCTCTTGGTATAGGAGCTCCTTTCCGCCGGCTTCCTCACCCTTCCCTGGGATTCGGGAAAACTTCGAGCCGGAATTTGGACCTCCAAACCCACTCAGAAATGACGAGGAACTGGGCAACGTCAGATACTGCTTTTTGGGCACCTGATTGATTTGAACTTCCGAAAGTAGCGAGGAAGAGCTAACTGGGTCGTTAGTCCCCTCGCCAGCAAGAGATGATAAATCATTCTCACTGGGGAATTCTTCACTGAATTCTTCTGTCCCTTTTTTCGGATTTAGAATTTTTAAGCTACCAAGGTCCAAATCCCTCTTTCCCCACAACTTAAGCCACCAGTGGTTGGTAGGCTTGCATTGATCACGGGGTCCCTGATGGCTATTCCCAGCAGTGTTTTTAAGATGTAGTACTTGCGAACACTGTGCCTGAGAAGCGATTTTTGATGTGTCTAATCCCATTAGACTCTCATTCTCTTGGAGCTCTCTATCCTTTTCAACTTCGGCATTTTCTAGGATCCCATGACCTGCAAAAATCTGTCCGACCATTTCCCCGAAATTACTTTCCTGTAATCTCGAATTCGTGACCTGATTGTCCTGCAAAGATGTCAAACAAACAAGCCCAGGTTCCAGGACTTGTTTGTCAACCATCACTGCATTACTTTGGTCGTCATTACTTGAATCATGCGGATTCCTGGACAAGGCGTCCGCATTTAAATTAATTTTCCCCGGTTTATAGACTATCGTGTAATCATATTCACTTAATTTTATTCGCCATCGAGCGAGTCTGGAAACAGGATCCTTCAATCCATGAAGCCAGACTAGCGGTCGATGATCAGTCACCAATGTGAATTTTCGTCCGTACAAATAAGGCCGAAAATGTTTTACACAAAAAACTATTGCCAAAAGTTCTTTTTCTATCGTGGAGTAATTAATTTCTGCACTTTGAAGCGTTCTAGATGCAAAAGCAATGGGCAAATCTTGACCGATAGGTCCTTGACTCAATATACCTCCCAATGCATAATTCGAAGCATCAGTAGTAAGCACGAATGGTTTGAAAAAATCAGGATACTGGAGTATAGGCTCAGAACAGATCCTATCACGCAGTTTTTCGAAAGAAAGCTGTTCCGCTTGAGTCCATTTAAATTAAATTTTATCCTTCAGAAGCAAGGTTAAAGGTTTTGATTCCCTGGCAAAATTGGGAATAAACCGCCTATAGTAACCGATTAATCCCAGAAATTGTTTGACGTTTTTCTTCCCTTTTGGTATCGGAAAATTTTTGACAGCCTCTATCTTTCGAGGATCTGGTTTGACGCCCTCACATGCAATGATGTGGCCTAAAAAAAACGATTTCCCGTTTCAAAAAGTAACACTTACTTGGCTGGAGTGTCAAACCCGCCGATTTGAGACGACCTAACAAAGCCTTTAATTTTCTGGAGTGTTCTTCAAGGGATGATGCATATAGGACTATATCGTCCATATATACGAAGAGTTCTATCCCTTGAAGCCCTGTCAAAGCCTGATCCATGACACGTTGGAACGTGGCAGGCGCATTTTTCAAGCCAAACGGCATGCGAGTAAATTCATAATGTGAGAAAGGGGTAGAAAACGCGGTTTTTTCTCTGGAATCATGGTGCATGGGGATCTGACGAAATCCAGATGCTAAATCCATGACTGAGAAATACTTTGCCCCACCAAGTTGATCTAATATGTCGGTAATATTGGGGAGCGGGTACGCGTCACCTACTGTTTTTTCATTTAGTTGTTGATAATCTATTACCATTCTCCAATGCTTATTACCCTTCGAATCTAGTTTTTTGGGAACCACCCACAAGGGAGAATTGTAAGGTGATATAATGGCTGAATTATTCCAGAAGAAAACAACTCATCTATCTGTTTACGGAACTCATCTCTGTGAATAGGCGGATACCTGCATTGTTTAACATGCGCCGGTTTGTTATCTAAATTAGCTTTCCCATTTAAAAATGATTAATTTTGAAAATACAATTCGACCTGAGGGATTCCCTGTACTTGAGTTGTCTTCCCTCCGATTTGACTCACTTTCAAGTTTAAATTATTGTTAATTTTCTTACGTTGATTATTACGTTCCCTGTCATGCTTCTCTTTTAAGCGACGCTATTTG
>CAKNYM010041184.1:0-16917 GCA_932195095.1 Andricus curvator
GTTTTATTATTATTATAATGAAATAGGTTGAATAAATGAATCTAATTTGAAATTTATGTGTGTTTTTCTTTATTATCTCACCTGAATTCATTGTAGTTTTTAGGATACCAGCTTATAAAACATCTATAACAGAAGATTAGTGCATATATAATCATTGAATCTAATATTTTCAGTCCCTACTTGCCTTAACTACATCATTATCATACCCACCTCCTCCTCTGCCCTCCTCCTCAATTCCGCCCCCTCCTTCCACGCTTTAATAGTTTATTCAATTCTGGATAATTTAAGATTCAACAGGAGAAACGTGGTTACAACTATGAGAAAAGCAGCGTACCCTATAGTGGTGCACTCTAACATAATCTTTATTAACCCAAGACCCATTGTTAATGAAACTAAGTTTTCGTTTAATAAGTTGACATAGATGAATCAACAGTATGTTCATGATTCTGTTTACTTGAAATCCTTATCTGTTTAACTGAATTTATTTAACCACAATTAAATGCTGGTTCTAAGAAAATAATAATTTAAATTTTTTATATAAAAGCAGATTTTAATATCATTGATTTTTACATAAAGTCAATATTATATGAGAATAGTCATTTATCAAGCTCAGCACAGAGGGCAGCACCGAGAGTGGCGATACATCTAGTATGCAGGAACAAGGCATTACCTACAGTTTCCTTAGTGTTTTTTTTCTTGTTATTTGGAAGGCTATGTGCTCCTTTATTTTACATTCAAATGCCACATATACACACAAATTTTTCAAGAAGAAAGTGTAGGAAGGTCAACACAGCTTTTCAACTCTCTAACAGACGATTTTGAGTATATAATCATTGAATCTAATATTTTCAGTACCTACTTGACTTAATTGTAATATTTATAGTATCCTCCTCCTCCTCCTCCTCCTCTTCCTCCAGCTCCTCTTCCTCCACCTCCTCCTCCTCCTCCTCCTCCTCCTCCTCCTCCTCACTCTCTATTCTTTATCGTATCCTCATCATGCTCATCCTTCTCGTCCTCTATTCTTCCACATACATTTTAATAGTTTATTTAACTTGATTTAGGATAAATCAAGATTCAACAGGGAAATCGTGATTACAACTACAAGAAAAAGCAGCATATCCTGTGGTGGCGCACTCTATGATAATCTTTGATAACCTCAGGTTCCCGTTTCAGTGAAACAAAGTTTCGTCTACTAAGTTGGAACAGTTGAATCAACTGTATATCCATTATTCTGTTACCCAGAAATCCTTGTCACTTTACATGGATTTATTTAATATACGTAATCAATACTTTATTCAGCATTTTTAGTATTATTCAATTAAATTTCTATATCACTAAATGTTGATTTAAGAGTTCTAGAAAGTAGGTGTTCATGTTATCACTAGATCATTGTATTATTTTTTAATGTTTGATTCGCAGTATTCTTGCATTAGATTTTAATGTTGCTGAATTTATTTCATCATTCATGGTACTTTATTTCAATGTTTCAAGTAAGTAAATTGAATCTTCTTAGCAGATTACTCTATTATGCGAAAGATGATTTCAACGTTTCTCACAGTTCATTATAATATTTATGTAGCTGATTTTATAAATTCTAACAAGAGCATTCGAATTATATGTTTTTTCATCCAAAAATAGTTTAATCAATATTATTAAAAAATTATTACGTGGCTGCCAGGTATTAATTGCTAATAGATTATGTGAGATCTGAGTTATATCGATTTAAGATTCTAAATCTCTCACTGTGATCCACTGGATGTAATAAGGTCTCTTAAGAATCTGTTGGTATTTTTCAAGATTCATGCAAAATTTGTATATGGTTTGATTCATTTGCAGAGGCATGCTGTGAGATTTATGATTATTTTTTTGAGTCGCTCAATCACAAAGCCGTCTGAAATCTTGCAAATGTTACAAAATTATTTTTTTTTGCAATACATAGCTCTCTCTCTCTCTCTTTCTTTCTCTCTAGCTTACACATACACACATGCTTCATACCTTGCTG
Source organism: Andricus curvator (assembly GCA_932195095.1). NCBI lineage: Eukaryota > Metazoa > Arthropoda > Insecta > Hymenoptera > Cynipidae > Andricus > Andricus curvator. Next base: position 2,003 of record CAKNYM010041184.1, read on the forward strand.
TCACTTTATTGGGAGTTGATTTTTTAGAATATAAAAATTAATTTAGTCTATAGCTTATAAGTAAATTATATCACATGGTTCTCTCTTGCACATACTTCACTCATATTATTATTTATCCTTTCTTTTCTTCATCATAAGAAGGTGTTTCGTGGACTTTCTTGAAACAGCTTCTTCTTTATTTAAAACTCATTGACGTTTATGTTTAAACCAATGAGATGATGTCATAAATATTAGTTTGAATAGAAAAACTTCGTTTCTGTTGTAATAAACATTCACCTAACTCCTCCAAATTGTCATATCAGCTCTCGTTTCAGCACTTATTTGGATGCTTCTTTGTCTTGGTTGGATTTATACTTTTTCTATGGTATATTCATCATTTTTATTGTTACGTATGATATAATAAGAGTAAAATATTTTTTAAAAATGAGTTCCTTCTCCTTTTTCTTTCGTGGAAAGCAATATATGCATTTGTATTCATAAATCAGAATTCTCCTCTATACATATATGTATTACCATCTCTGCTATTAATCTTCCTTACATATCCTGAACATTTTCAAATATGAATATTATTTCATTGATCATACAATTTTCACTGAAAAGCCATTATCGAACAAACCACTATTCTTTTAATATATACATTAATTCAACTGTCTTTCAGTAGTGTCCATTCAGCAACCTCTTCCAATAAACCGAACACACATTGAATAATTATGCATTATTATATATCCTCAGATTATTATTATTATGAAACTACATGTAGAATGTTTTTGAAACTTTTTCTAGAAAAGCTGCTTAGACAAATTTGACACTTACAATTGCGCAATATTATTTTGTGACCATCTGTGGAATGGTCTTGATGTCGGTAAAGTAGAGATGCACCTTCCTTTTGGAAAAAGTGACTCAGTAACCCTCTTGTATTAGTGGTCCAATATCTTGCATCTAAATACATAGATTTGGCTCAGTAGCCCTCTCGTGAAAAAGTGGTTCTGTCTCCCTGGTTCAGTACCTCTCTTGTATCAATGTTGGTAAGGTAGGAATTCAGGATGATGTTATCAAAATATTTCAGAAACTTAGCACGGACATGAACCACTTTAACTGTAAAATGTTCTCTAATAATATATCTTAAAGTTCTAGAAGTTTTTCTAGACTGCAGAATGGTTTTCACGAATTATTTGCACACTAAATAAAGACAGGAATTTTTAGTTGAATATGTTATCTATAAGGAAGCAATAAATCATCCTTGTTTTTCTTGCAATAACTATATGACGCTGTATAAATTGTCAGGACAATGCAAAATATAACCTTAAAAGTATCTACGCGACATTCTTTAGATAAGAAATAACCTTGAAGCTGTATGAATTCAGAATTGCGCAATATTATTCTTTGATGTCATCAGGACCCTCTTAGAATATATATCCAGAGTCCGTCTTGTAAAAGTGGCTCAAAAGTGAGATCCAAAGTCCGTCTTTTAATGCGTATCCAGACCCCATCTTACTTTTTGCTTCAGAACCCAGCTTTACCCATCTGATTTATGATTGAAAATTTCGAAATATTTGATTATATTTATTTTGTATTTAGCTTGTTTTTTATACATTTATTTTTAATTTTCAACGTGTATTAGGCAAAACTGGCCTTTCCAAATAAGTGAGTAAGCCTGGAATAAAATGCATTCTGTATTATCTCTCTTTCGAGCCTCGAAATTGTTTGCAGTATCTTATTTCATGTAACACGTCGAGAGGTTGACGGACCTAGCATATGACAAAACAATGATTATTTATCAAACGTTGTGGGTTGACTATGGAATCAAACTTTTATGAGCAGTAAAAACAAGTGATCTCTAGAGAACGAAAACAGGGACTAATGAAATCTATGCAGACACGGTCAGTGCATCAAATGTTTTCTAAAATCAAAACGTTTAAACACATCTGAACATTATCTCGAGTCCTCGCTCGCTACTCGATACTAGAATAAAGCAATAAGAATCCTGAGCATATGACCTTACTCGAAGAAATGCTTTATTCCTTTAGATACTCTTTTACCTATATTATTCGATTGGCTTGAAATATTTTTTAATTTTAATTTTTTTATCTTCCTCTTTATCCTTGAGTTCTAGAAGATTCTACATTATAATCAACACGTTGGGATATAATTTTTTGCAACGCAAAATGTAATGTGTCATTGAAAATAACCTTGAACTTGTTTACGAAAAATGGCGCAGTATAGTTTGATGATGTCATCAGGAATATTCTAGAAACTAAGCACATAGCTCTTTTTATAGACGCTTACCCCCTCTACCATTTTTCTGGAGACTTTTGCACAATGTTGCCAGATATTGCATCATATGATGCAACAAAGTTCTGGAAGATTCTACATTATAATCGACACGTTTGGAATATAATTTTTTGCAACGCAAAATGCAATGTGTCATTAGAATAACCTTGAACTTGTTTACGAAAATTCTTTCCAGAAATTTCGCAGTATAAGTTGATGATGTTATTAAGAATATTCTAGAAACTAAGCACTACAGCTGTAGAATATCGGTAAGGTAGGTTTCTATGGTTTCTGATAGTAAATATATCTACCTCTTTATTTCAAAGTTCCAAAACGATTGAACATTGTAGAAAAAAATTTGACCGCAGAATTAAAATTATTTAGCTGGAAAGCAATAAATCATCCTCGATTTCTATAAAACTATATTATACAGTAGCTTTAGTGGATGTTTGAAAATTTCAAAATATTTGCTTTGTATTTAGGTTATTTTTCTTATAAATTTAAATCTTCAACGTGTAATAGGCAAAACTGCCCTTCCTAAATAAGAGATGAAAAAGATGATGAAAAACGAGCATATATCTGTGAATAAAAAAGTTATGTGACATCATATCATGTATCGTTAAGAAGCGATAAGTCTCGGACAGTGCACTCTTAATATATATAAGTTAAAGCACGTGTGAAAAAGCTTGGAATAAAATGCACGCTGTATTATCTCTCTTGAGTCTCGAAATTGTTTTGCAGTATCTTATTTCATGTAACACATCGAGAGGTTGACTGGACCTAGCATATGGCAAAAGAATGAATATCAAACTGTGCGGGTCGACTAAGAAAGCGAACTTTTGCGAGCAGTAAAAAGAACTGATCTCTAGAGAACGAAAGCAGAGTCTAATGAAACGTGTGCAGCTTGAGACTGCCGATGCATAAATGCTGCTTCTGAAATCAAAACGTCTAAAACAAGTCTGGACGTTATCTCTCTAGTCCTCGCTCGCTACTCGATGCCTGAATGAAGCGATAATAATTCTGAACATATGACCTACCATAAGGAATCCTTTAGGCACTTTTTTTACCTATATTATTATTCAATTGACTCAAAATATTTTGTTATTTCTAATTTTTTTATCTTCCTTTTTATCCTTGAGTTCTAGAACGTTCTACATTATAATCGACACGTTTGGAATATAATTTTTTGCAACGCAAAATGTAATGCGTCATTGAAAATAACCTTGAACTTGTTTACTAAAAAATGCTTTTCAGAAATTGCACAGTATAATTTGATACAGTCATCAAGAATGTTCTCTAATAGTAATATATCTACCTCTTTGAGTTCTAGAAGGTTCTAGACTGCAGAAGAATGTTTCTCACGAATTATTTGCACACTAAATAAAGGCAGGAATTTTTCAGTTGAATATGTTATCTATAAGGAAGCAATAAATCAAATTTATAGACAAAACAGGATGTCATGCATAGCCCTCAGTATCAAATTTCATCTATACACCTGCACCTTTTGGCGCATTAAATAAATATGTTATCTCTAAGGAAGCAATAAATCATCCTTGTTTTTCTTGCAATAACTATATGACGCAGTAGAAATTGCCTGGACAAAGCAAAATGTAACCTTGAAAGGATTTACGCGACATTCTTCAGATAAGAAATAACCTTGAACCTGTTGTTACTTGAATTTAGCTGGCACAATTGCGCAATATGACTGTGACGTCATCAAGGAATGTTCTAGAACGGTCTCGATGTCAACCTCACACAGACACACGCACACAGGCTTACCTCACACAGCCACGCACTAATACTAATTGGTCCAGAACCGGCCTTACTTATCTACTGAGAATGTAACAAAATTCAGTTTTGAACGTCTGATTATTCCAGTGACTAGGAGTAATATAAAAATATTTGCTCATTTGAAGTTCAAAACCCTGAACCAAATCGTTTTTTTTAGAATCTTTAATTAATCAAGAAAGATTTTCAGGCAATAAAACAAAATATCAGCCAAAATATTGAATTTTCAATAAAAAAATACGAATTTCTTACAAAACAGTTGAATTTCCAACCGAAAAGATTAATTTCTACCCAAAAAGATTAGTTTTTGACAAAATACATGAATTTTCACAAAAATAATTAGAATCATAGAATTTTCAACCTAATAGTTAAATTTACAACCAAAGAAATGAATTTCCAAACAAACATGGTAGAGTTAAATATTCGGTTAAAAAAATTAATTTTCAACCAAAAAAAAAACGGAATTTTCATTAAAAACTGAAAAAATGTTTGGTCAATTATGAATTTGGACAAAATTCAAGTAAGTTTAACATATATATTTAGAGGTTTTGAATAGATTCCAAAATAATTTAAAACTTGAAAAGATTTCAAAACATTTAAAACAAAAAGTAGATTTTTGAAGATTTTGAACACAAGAATCTTTCTAAGCATCTTGAAATGTTTCAAAAGAATAAACATTTTTTATCAAAATTCCTAGGAAAACTAAACATGATTTTTTTAAATTAATTAAAAAAAATGTACAAAATTTTCAAAATAGAATCTGGATGATTTTAAGGCCAATTTTTAACTTTGCAGGATTTTCAAAAAAATTTTGGAAAAATTCGAGTTCCAAGATAATAAAGAAATTTGCATTAGATTCCTGGAACATTTTCAAATGATTTTTTGAAACAAAAATTTTCTAGAGAATATTTAAAAAGATTTCAGAACAAATTTTGATGAATAAATTAATATTTCTAGCTTAAAATTGCTGAAAACTATATAATTAAATTTTTTTTTATTTATTCTTCTGTTTAACATTTTGGCTGAGATTTTTTTTCTTCATTGACTGAAAAATCTTTCTTTGTTAAAAATTCAATACTTCTTTTAAAAAAAAATTTTTTTTGAAAATTAGTCTGTTTTGATTGAGGCTTAAGTTACTAAAAAGAAAACAGAAGTGCCAGTAGTAAAACAGTTGGATCCGGTAATATTAAACATATTATTTTTGAAAGAAAGAATAATTATTTTCAAAATGAGCCGAATTCAGTTTTTAAATTTTTGTCGACACTTAAGCAAATGCAATTTCCTGTTTTGGTCCCTGTTCAAAATTTCTAAAGTTAGATTTGAAAAATCACTTTTGAGAATTGACTCCACGCAAATCCTTTATATTCTGCTTTTTATGTGTTAAAATAGTATTTTTAATTAACTTTCATAAACAAATTGGTTAAGCAATAACAAAATTTACGATGTTTGACTGAGAGTGCAAAATTATTTAAGGATAATTTTGGGAAATGCGATTGTTTGAGAAATAATCCAAATTTATGATATTAATTAATAAGTTTTCAAATCTGGCAAAAATTTTAGCTTCTGGAATTTCCCAAGTAAAATATTGCACCAATAAATTAAAGCTACTGCAGTGGATTTGTGTAAAATATATTGAACAATTTCTCATAAAATTTCACATGAACTTAAACATTTATTCTCTAATATAAATATATTAATATTAATATAAATTGCCAAGTGTTACATTAAAAAAATGTTATATTCCGCATTTTAATCCTCGTTAAGTACAAAGGATTACCGCTGACCAGTTCGTAAACAGGTACCCAGGGCGGAGTTGACCATTGCCCATTTTTTTTCTGGTCTAAAGTCATAAAACGTTTTACGTATGATTATACTAGCCTTCTACCTGGGATTGGCGTAGGCCGTAGAGCGTAGAGCTTAGTTAGACTAGACTAACTAGCCTTTTTCAAAACCATTTCTTTTCTGGTAGTAGTAAAACTTGGTAGGTACTTATGATGGTTGTAATTCTTTAAAACAAATTTTCAAGAAAATCACCTGAAGAAAAAAACTCAAATAGCTAGACTTTCAATATTATATTTTTCTTCTTATTATCAAGCTATCTCTTCTATTTTTTAGTATGTGTTTGTGATAAAGTAAGCTTTCGTAAATTGTGAATTTAAAATTAAAAAATTATATAGATGAATAGATATAGGTATCTGAAAAGTGTAAAAATGACAATATTCAATATTAAATTACAGCTTCAAATGTAAAGTTTATTCATAGTACTTCTTTAAAAAATCATTTTCAACGTGTCATAACACAGTTTTCGAATGGACACCAATATCCGATAATTTTACGGTGGTCCAAAAGAGAAATTGAAAAAGAGTGTATTTTTCCCTTATTAAAATCTTGATTAGCACATACCCATAAAGCAAAAACTGCCGCGGTTTTCGAAAGAAAACCTCAGTTATACGTATTCAGGAGCCACTTTTTGACCTCTCACAAACAGGCTACGTGTATTATTGTACTACATTATATTGAATATTAATAATAATTTAATATATTTCATATTATGCATGCTTGTATATGTATAAAAGAATCACTCATAAACTGCAATTTTAATTAGCAGAGAATTTATATTATATAAGTCATTTACTTATTGTTAGTCATGGTTTAATAGCGAGGATATTCAAAGCTACAAATGTATTCTCAGTCGTATCAAGCATTGCGATACTTTAGTATTGACATGTATTATGATATAACTAAGCCGTAGTACAGTTAGTACTAGGAATCGTACTTGTTAATAAATGCACCATATGAATGGCAGAAGAGAAAGAGAAGATATTATCAGGCTTACGCCGGCTTATCTTCAAAACCAGTATTATCAACAATAAACATCAGGGACTGAAAGCGCTATCTAAGATAATTATGGTAATTAATGTAAAACATTTATGATCGAGAATACCTCTAAAATTAGGGCTTTTAGGGGGGGGGGGGGGTAAAAGAATAAGAAATAAATTGTTTTTAAGGCTGTAGATAAATAATGGCTTATCGTACAAGAAAATGTCAAACGCGTAAAAAGTATTAATTTTTTCGAAAGTTTATGGAAAAATTGAAAAAACAATTCATTCGGCTGATAGACTTTTCTGGATATACAAATTCTTAAAAATAATAAGAAGTGAATAACATTTTGTTTGACATTGAAACAAATTCTAACTTGATCAAAAATGATTTTCTCTAAAATATGATTTGATATTATTATTTGTTATTGAAAACTGTATACATAAGAATTGGCAATAAGTTTTGAAGAGGTAGAGCACGTTGTGCTTATAGTAAAATAATTAGATTGATGGATGTTGCATAACAATACTTAGAACATTTTTTTCATGAATTAAAATATATATTTTTAATATAGTATCTAAATATATTTTCCTTTTCATAAATCACTAATACTTACAACTATAATACTCTCATTCAATACTCACCGCTTATACTGATCGCTATACTCATCCCTAATACTCCTCAATATAGTAAATATAATACTGACTTGAGTTCTGGAGATACATTGAGTGTTGGACGTAATCGCAGTTATGTCTGTCCAGCACAAAATAAAATCTTATACCTGCACTGTACTCGGTCGTGGCGCGGCTATTAAGTAGGTGCCGAATTGACTACTGAATTACTACAGTGTAACCCAGTGGTATAGTAGTAGTATACTACAGGTAAACCTGTAGTAAACCAGTAGTATACCTGTAGTAGTCGGCTGTAGTTATCCTGTAGTCATTCCTGTAGTACAGTTTCGTAAGGGAAGTGTGAAAGAAATTCGTTGAAATGGTTTGGGCATGATGAGCGTGAAAAATGAACGACTGACGAAACAAGTATATCGAGGTAAAGTAAATGGCAACTTACTCAGAGGCAGACCGAGGAAAGAATGATTGGAATGTGTGAATGAGACTAGAATTCGAAAAGATATAAAAACAATAATAACACAAGAGCTTGCATGAGGACATGCATGGGTGTGAAGTAAGCTACACAGGTATGCCAGAGCATAAAAGTGTGGCGACAATAATTGATAAGAAATGCGTGATGAAAAGTGTCAGTGGAGTGAATGAAACTTGAAAATAAAGACCGTAAATGCTAATTAGCCCGAGTGGAGAGCTTACATGGTGACATTTTAAAGTTCTTCTTGTTATTTAAATAAATAACACAGAAATTCTAGAAAAATATATACACGAAAGGGATATGGCTTGATGGTACAGTAACAATAATAAGAATAAAATTGGTTGTTAAAAAATATTAGTATCTTCGAACTTGGATTATTCTCCTTATTATTTCAAAAGAATTTTAAAACATAGTTAAATGTAAATTTGCCTAGCTACATCGAATAAAATCTTTGTATGCAAGATATTCTACATTAAATTCATTAAAATTTGTTCAACAAACTAACTTCTGCGAAAATTCGTTCTACAACATTAAAAATAAATGAATTTGAGAAGATGATGGAAAGACTGGACAGCTCAAAAGAATACGAAATACGAAATTCAAGTACTATTCGTTAGTCTAACCAAACCTTGAGTTGTCCATAGTGTAGATTCACATGATCCAAAAAACAAATAGCTGGGTGATTTTAAAATAAGTCTTCACTCCGCAATATCACGAAAATGACCTTTTTCTTTATAAAATAAAGAATTACACTCCCGCACTTTCACTGCACTGGAACAAAATCACCCAGATGCTCTCGCAGCTTCCCTCGTTGTCCACCGATGAAGTTCCTCGTTGTAGATCCACAGGAATCCCTCTACGACCCGCGAAGGAGAACCCTCAGCAGGAATGATTAGCAGCAACAAATTTTAACATCATAATTGATGAATTTAGGAACCGCTACCCAGAAACACAGCAACGATTCAAGAAAACAGGAACGATCAGCAACACAGCAATGGGGCAGGAGCACAGGAACAATCAGCAAAGAGGCAGGAACACAGGAACAATCAGCAATTAGGCAGGAACACAGGAACGATGAAGAAAATTCAGCAACAGATCAGCATCTCAGGCAAAAAGTGTTTGATCGAAGAATTGGATTCAGTTAATGGTTCAGAAACAGATCAGCAACAATCAGCCGTCATCAATGAATATCGAAGCCACTTTATTTTCACAAGTAAATAAATTAGTCCATTTAAAATCTCCTTGTAAAATTGTAACGGCACACACTAGTGAAAATTCAATATTTAATTTAATAATTTAACATCTCCATGAATTTAATGTTTTTTAATTCGCCAACAAGTAATATTTATAAACTAATATTGTTTATTTTTTTATTAATTTTCAGGTCCAATCAATCCTAAACACGAAATAGTTCTCTGTTCTTTCCTATCAACTTAGGAAGAAAAGTTCAATTTGCAGACACATCACTATCACTTCACGGAAACTGCACGAGATGAAAACGCTCACAAAAACTCAGTTTTTCGAAGGATTTACAAATTCCGCACATAAACTTCGATTTTTCCCGCACCAAACTATCCCGGTGACGAGCCCCCAAATATGTTACGAGCCGCGCATGTCGTAGACGCGGAATTAATTCTATTGGTCGAGTTCTGTCTGATGTTAATCCTGAAAAGGAACCGGGAAATTTAAAATGTCAATCAATAAAATGCTACTGATTAATGAGGTAAAGAGTATAGTGATTTTTATTTATATAACTCTGCCACAACTAAGTCTGGATTTAACAACAGCTAAAGTTCGCGATCTCTACTCCAATTATTAGTGCCGAGTACAAAAATCTACAGTTCAACGAGGGAACATGTAGCTGGGTTGAGAGTAGGATATTATCTGTCGATTCTCCGTTCTGTCACCCTTCACTCAGTTGTCACTTCCTCTCAAGCATCCCCACTCTCTGTTCAGGCCCCGTCGGGGTGGGTCCACTTTCCGAAGTTACACGACTGGAAAAGGACCCTCCCCGAAGAAACCCGAACTTTTCCGGTTCAATCCGGTATTCCTTCGGATATCGTAGGCGAGAGAGAGTTTTCTCACTCATAAAAGTAATAAATTTAGCTCTTTTCTTTACGTGCTTAACTGAACCCTAAGCAGATTATAAAAAGTTGCCGTTTTACGGAATATATTAACCCTAGCCACTTTAGGGCCCTATCCTCTAAAAATGCCTTATTTTCTATCCTACTATCCAGACTTAGTTTCGCTTCCTTAATTCTAGTACATAAAAATTCAGGGTCTTACAAAAAGTCTTAAAACTAAATTTACAATGTACAGCTGCGTTGACCACTCGTAGACACATTTTGAGTTTATTCTAAAGGTAAATAAAATACCTTCTTTCCTAAATAAATGTACACCCTTTCCCCAAGGTATTTTCTGAATTATCATTTATTCTGTACGTGAGAATTTCGCTTTTCGACAGATTCTAACATCTTCCCACGGTAGAAGCATTATAAATATTTCAGCGAATTTATTTGAAAGTTCCCGCATAAAGGGATTCGATTAATTTAATCGAATGAGATCGAGCGAGAAGCAGTCGCAATAGTCGCTCGTTACACCGAAAAGTCACACAACGTTACACATTCCCCCCTATTTAAAAAAGTTGTTCCTTTAACAACTTTTTAATATAATTATTTTGTTAATTACAAAGATTGTTTATATATTAAAAGATTATTAATTATAAGTTGATATTTGCGTCATTTTATTAAATATTTTAAAATTTTAAATCGAGGATTCAAATCTTAAATGGCACGCGGGGTCCTGACTTACCCGCGAAACTTGAATTTTCTATTTTCCTTTAAACGTTATTTAATGTACGAGTATAAAATTTTGAGCCAAATAAATTTTCATTTCTTTAAATTTCCATTTTATTATATTTTGGTAAAACAAAACTAACTTGATTACATATTTAAAAGTATATTTAATTATTGAATGAGGAATATATGGATACGTAATATTTCCTAAGTTATTTCCGCGTTGAGAATATTACCTTTCGAGGCGATTTCCCTCGTGTTTGTGCTTCCTAATCATGTAATATTTCCCTGGCTATTTTTCCGCATCGAGAATATTACCCCTTGAAGCAACACTCGCAGTGTTTACGTTTTCCTGACCCTGTTTCTTCCACTTATTGCGAATTACAATTAATTAAATTATTTTCTCCCTTCTGATATCATAAGTGATAACTTAAAATGATTCTTCCTATTACCGTTCTATTTCCCTTTCTTTTAGGCTAACTCGTTCATCACGGGAGTAAAAATAGTTACTATAAGTGACAACCTAACCTCTACCTGTAACTTTCTTTACTTGTCAGATAAGTACCGTTTACTACATTTTCATTTGCAATCTCGATTTCCCAAGAGCATGTGTCTTTGTGTAAAATTATTAATTTCTTTTCCAGGTTATTTGCTGAAATCCAAAGACCCACAAAACGAAAGAAACCCTAATGAACATTTAGGAAAACTCAAGCTCCTATCGGAGTTTATGAATATCCATATTTCAAAGGAGTGAAGAATAAATTACTTTTATAATAAACAGAGGCGATAAAAAACACAATCAAGCCCAAGGTAAGACTTATTAATTATTATCAATTTAATTCATAGTGATAGGGTGAAAATCTGAACACATATCAGGCAATAAAATCCCAATATCACCTTCAAAATTTTGATCAATTAAAATATATTAATTAGTAATTTCCAAAGTTAGTCAATCATTTATCTTAAAACTTCAACAAATTCATGAAAATTTATATATAGAAAATAATTAAATCTCATAAACTTTCTTAATTTATAAGAGTTCAATAACTAAAATTACTTCACACAATTTTTAACTTTTACCAGGTGATAGTTATTTACTGTAAAATAAAATTAAACGATACTCAAATTATTTATCTGACTTAATAAAATAATTATACATTTATCCAACAAAATAAGGAAAATCATATCAGTAGTCACCTCAATTTTAGCATAGTAATTTAAAAATATAAATTTCAATTCTAATTATAAAAAAAGGTAATTACGTTAAATATTTAAATTTTAGTATTTATTTATATAGAACAATTTAAATTTAGGAAATTACTGAATTTAAATTTTCACCCTGTCAAATTATATATGTTAATTATAATAAGATATCTATATTTTAAATTTTAGTTTTTCAAAACGCAAATATTTCATTCCAAATTGCTCAAAAACTCCTGCAAAATTAATCCATACACACAATAACTAAATTAATACATATATTTAATCCTATATTAAATCTTGTTATAATTACTATCTCAATTCTTTCATACATGGCTTGACGGTCGCGAAAGGCACCTTTTATCTTTCTTTTGGAAACCCACAAAAACCTGGGGGCAGGCTGCAGCCTTTCCTATAGACAGTATATTTGATCTATTCACTCATATATATTATACTATTCTAATAATTTAATTCTGCAAAAAATTTCCAGCAATTTTAGAAATTTAAATGTTTCAAGCAAGATCTGACCTCAGGGCAACCATTCCATCATCACTCTACGTAACCGTTTTACCACTTCATTCAATTTACCCCTCCCTTTAGAATAAAGAAAATTAAAATTTTCTCTTATTCCAAGACCTTTAAGCTTGCCTCGAAATTACCCATGTACAGGATGTGCTGCCAACTTCAGTTTATCCAAATGGACAATCTTTGGTTTATTGGGTCCTATTCTAATTTGAGCATTCCGGGTTTCTAATAAATTTTCGATCACAAATGGTCCTTAAAATAATGGATCGAACTTTTTATCGTGTCTATTTTCTCTTTTTAAATAGACAAGAGCTCCTACCTTAAAATTTTTAGGATTTGCTTTCAAATCATAATGCCTTTTTGATTTTTCCTTGGCATTCTGAAGCGGCTCATTAGCTTTAGATTGGATGTTATATAGTTTTAAGAAAAGTTCGCGCAAATAATCAACATATGTTCTTTCAGGAGGTCTCTCGTAGAAACTTGCTGGGAATACTGCCTCTCTTCCGAATACTAAGGTGTATGGGGCGAAACCAGTACCTTCATGAACTGCGGTATTATAGGAGAAAACGGCGAATCGAAGCCATTCGTCCCAATTGTGAGGACCTTCAAAATGGCGCAGATATTCGATCAGAGTGTGATGACTACGCTCTAAAGATCCCAAACTCTGCGGATGGTAAGCAACAGATTAAATTTTCTTGATTTTAAATATTTTGCAAAAATTTTGAATAACCTTACTCGTCAAATTTGTTCCCTGATCCGACTGTATGATTCGAGGGCAACCATATCTTGATATAAAGTTTTCGGCTATTGCTTGAGCAATAGTTACGGAATCTGTCATTTTCAAAGGAATCGCATCGGAATATTTTGAAAATACACATTGGATTGTTAAAATATATTGATTTCCCCGTGGCGTTACCGGAAGCGGTCCGGCGAGATCAATTTGAATTTTTTCAAATGGCTCTCTCGGTGTGTCGGTAATGATCATTGGAATTCGCGTACCCTTCCTAAGTACCTTATTTCGCATGCAATTTTTAAAATTTCCTAATATTCTCTCTATATCCGACTTCATATTTTTCCAAAAATACTTTTGCCTAACACGCCAATAAGTTTTATTGATTCCTTTATGACCACCAACCACGGATTCGTGAAATTCCTTTATTATTTCATCCTGTTGATGAATAGGAGGAATAATAATTTCACCAGAACAAATCACCACGTGAAGACCAGAATTTTTAAAATGTTGTTGAAATATTTGCTCAATTGAGCGCCAAGTTATGAAATTCAAATTGTGGCCCTTATCAGAAATTTTGATTACTTTGGTACCCAAATTTTCCATGGAATTCCTTAGTGCTAAAATAGCGCTAGACACATGGTTTAGAAAGATTGTATCATTTTTTTTATCCATTATAACCATACTGAAAATGTATCGACCTCTTCTCGAATATACCACGACATCGCCCAATTTTGCCTTTTCATCTTTAAATTTATCTACATCAAATAATTGATTTGTAATTAACTCATTATTATTTTCTGATTCTAATAAACCATCGGAAGAAACAAAATGAGCAATTGGGCCCTTGCCCATAATTACTTTATCTTTTATATAACAAATCCAATTTTCATCTTTAATAACCGGATTAGATTCAACATGAGTTGTTTTACTCATTTTTTCAAAATTTCCTTCTGAGTCAGAGATCACCCTTTCACTATTGTCCAATTCATCTAGACGAATCCTTGGCCTTCCGTCCCATACATTCTCCGAGATAAGGCTCTTCGGTAGTTTTTCGGGCACATGCTCGTCGACTAGACCGGAATCGATACGGAGAGACACTTTGGCCGTCGTAACAGCACCCTCCTGGCGTGGTATTGCAATACCATCCGATTCCGCAAATATCCCTAACATCTTCTTAATGCATTGAAGGCCAAAGGATCCCAACCCCCACCAGTTGGAGCCAGATTGGTTACTGCTGCTTCCTTCCTGGTATTCGGGGTACCTAATTGTCTGACCCAGCGGGAACCTCATGGACGACGTTGTCTGGTTTGATTCCCGTCCCTGGGTGACCTGTGGTGGTATGGCATCTCCATCATCCCTTTTTTCCGAGACAAAATCAACATTGTCTCGACAAGTAAAATCACCATTACTTGTCCAAGCAAAATCACTATTGCTTACATTCATCTGGGCATTGCCCCCGACTCCAGTTCCAGGTTTCACTCCACTCAGAAACACTCGACCAAGTAATTCATTTATTTCTTGATCATTTTCTTCTACAACAGCATCACCCATCTCCTGCTCAGATGACAGACGGGTATGGTAAGAGTATGCAAACTTCAGAACACGACCATCCACCAACTTTACAGGGAGGGGAGGCTCTCCCTTATATTCAGGAGGATTCCTTGACAATGCATCTGCATTTA
>CAKNYM010041188.1:0-20127 GCA_932195095.1 Andricus curvator
CCCCCCCCCCTCACGAGACGTTAGAAAGCGGTAGCTGTTTGACCAACGTTATATCTGTGATCAAACATAGAAGTGCCTTACCGCCCCCCACGAGACGTTGGAAAGAGGTAGGAGTTTGACCAACATTATTTCTGTAACCAGTCACAGGGGTGCCTCCCCGCCCCCAAGAAGACGTTGGAAAGGGGTAGCGTTTTGACAAACATTATTTCTGTAACCAGTCACAGGAGTGCCTTCCCGCCTTTACGAGACGCTGAAAAGGGGGAGTGGTTTCACCAACATTATTTCTGTAACCAGTCACAGGGGTGCCTTCCCGCCCGCCGCCCACGAGACGTTGGAAAGGGGTCGGGGTTTGACCAACATTATTTCTGTAACCAGTCACAGATGTGCCTTTCCGCACCCACGAGACGTTTGAAAGGGGTATGGGTTTGACCAACATTATTTCTGTAACCTGTCACAGGAGTGCCTTCCCGCCCCTGCGAGACGTTGGAAAGGGGTAGGAGTTTGACCAACATTATATTTCTGTAACCATTCACAGGAGTGCCTTCCCGCCCCTGCGAGACGTTGGAAAGGGGTAGGAGTTTGACCAACATTATTTCTGTAACCTGTCACAGGAGTGCCTGCCCGCCGCCCACGAGACGTTGGAAAGGGGTCGGGGTTTGACCAACATTATTTCTGTAACCAGTCACAGATGTGCCTTTCCGCACCCACGAGACGTTTGAAAGGGGAGTGGGTTTGACCAACATTATTTCTGTAACCTGTCACAGGAGTGCCTTCCCGCCCCTGCGAGACGTTGGAAAGGGGTAGGAGTTTGACCAACATTATATTTCTGTAACCATTCACAGGAGTGCCTACCCGCCCCTGCGAGACGTTGGAAAGGGGTAGGAGTTTGACCAACATTATTACTGTAACCAGTCACAGGGGTGCCTCCCCGCCCCCAAGAATACGTTGGAAAGGGGTAGCGTTTTGACAAACATTATTTCTGTAACCAGTCACAGGAGTGCCTTCCCGCCTTCACGAGACGCTGAAAAGGTGGAGGGGTTTCACCAACATTATTTCTGTAACCAGTCACAGAGGTGCCTTCCCGCCCCCCTCCCACGAGACGTAGGAAAGAGGTAGGTGTCTGACCAACATTATATCTCTGATCAATCACAGGGGTGCCTTCCCGCCCCCCACGAGACGTTAAAAGGGGTAGGAGTTTGACCAAAATTAATCCTGTAACCAGTCACAGGGGTGCCTTCCCGCCCCCCAGGAAACGTTGGAAGGGAGTAAGGGTTTGACAAACATTACTTCTGTAACCAGTCACAGGAGTGCCTGCCCGGCCCTACGAAACGTTAAAAAGAAGAAGGGGTTTCACCAACATTATATCTGTGATCAATCACCTGCATGCCTCTTCTCCACCCACGAGACGTTGGAAAGGGATTGGGGTTTTACCAACATTATATTTCTGATTAATCTCAGGGGTGCCTTCCCGCCCCCCAGGAGACGTTGGATTGGGGTAAGGGTTTGACAAACATTACTTCTGTAACCAGTCACAGAGGTGCCTTTCCGGCCCCACGAGACGTTTGAAAGGGGTCGGGGTTTTACCAACATTATTTCGGTAACCAGTCACAAGAGTGCCTTCCCGCCCCTGCGAGAGGTTGAAAAGGAGAAGGGGTTTCACCAACATTATTTCTGTAACCAGTCACAGGGGTGCCTTCGCCCCCCAGGATACGTTGGAAAGGGATAGGGGTTTGACCAACATTATTTCTGTAACCATTCACAGGAGTGCCTTCCCGCCCCTGCGAGACGTTGAAAAGAAGAAGGGGTTTCACCAACATTAGTTCTGTAACCAGTCACAGGGGTGCCTCCCCCCCCCACGAGACGTTAGAAAGCGGTAGGTGTTTCACCAACATTATTTCTGTAACCTGTCACAGGGGTGCCATCCTGCCCCCCACAACACGTTGGAAAGGCGTAGGGGTTTGACAAACATTATTTCTGTTACCAGTTACAGAAGTGCCATCCCGCCCCTGCGAGACGTTGAAAAGAAGAAGGGGTTGCACCAACATTCTTTCTGTAACCAGTTACAGGGGTGCCTTCCCGCCCCCCAGAAAACGATGGAAAGTGGTCGGGGTTTGACCAACATTATTTCTGTAACCTGTCACAGGGGTGCCTTCCTACCCCTCAGGAGACGTTGGAAAGGGGTGAGGGTTTGACAAACATTACTTCTGTGACCAGTCACAGGAGTTCCTGCCCGTACTACGAAACATTGGAAAGGGGTCGGGGTTTGACCAACATTATTTCTGTAACCAGTCACAGGGGTGCCTTTCCACCCCCAAGAGGCGTTGAAAATGAGAAGGGGTTTCACCAACATTATTTCTGTAACCAGTCACGGGGGTGCCTTCTCGCCCCGCAGGAAACGTTGGAAAGGAGTAAGGGTTTGACAAACATTACTTCTGTAACCAGTCACAGGAGTGCCTGCCCGGCCCTACGAGACGTTAAAAAGAAGAAGGGGTTTCACCAATATTATTTCTGTAAACAGTCACAGGGGTACCTTCGCCCCCCCCCCCCCCACGAGATGTTAGAAAGCGGTAGGTGTTTGCCCAACATTATTTTTGTAACTAGTCACACAGTTGCCCCCCCCCCACCACGAGACGTTACAAAGTGGTAGGTGTTTCACCAACATTATATCTGTGATCAATCACCTGCATGCCTCTTCTCCATCCACGAGACGTTGGAAAGGGATAGGGGTTTTACCAACATTATATTTCTGATTAATCACAGGGGTGCCTTCCCGCCCCCCAGGAGACGTTGGAAAGGGGTAAGGGTTTGACAAACATTACTTCTGTAACCAGTCACAGGAGTGCCTGCCCGTCCCTACGAGACGTTGGAAATGGGTCGGTGTTTGAACAAAATTCTTCCTGTAACCAGTCACAGGGGTGCCTCTTCCCCCCACGAGACGTTGGAAAGGAGAAGGGGTTTCACAAACATTATTTCTGTAACCAGGCACAGGGGTGCCTCCCCCCCCCCCCCCACGAGACGTTAGAAAGCGGTAGGTTTTTGACCAACATTATATCTGTGATCAATCACGGGCATGCCTCTTCTCCCCCCACGAGACATTGGAAAGGGGTAGAGGTTTGACCAACATTATTTCTGTAGCCAGTCACAAGGGTGCCTTCCCGCCCCCAAGGAGAAGTTGGGAAGGGGTTTGCCAACATTATTTCTGTAACCAGTCACAGGAGTGCCTTCCCGCCCCTGCGAGACGTTGAAAAGAAAAAGGGGTTTACCAACATTATTTCTGTAACCAGTCACAGGGGTGCCCCCCCCCACGAGACATTTAGATAGCGGTTGGTGTTTGACCAACATTATATCTTTGATCAATCACAGGAGTGCCTTCGCGCCCCCCACGAGACGTTGGAGAGGGGTAGGGGTTTGACCAACATTATTTCTGTAACCAGCCATAGGGGTGGCTGCCCGCCCCCTGGAGACGTTGGAAGGGTGTAAGGGTTTGACAAACATATCTTCTGTAACCAGTCACAGGAGTGCCTGCCCGTCCCTACGAGACGTTGGAAAGGCGTCGGGGTTTGACCAACATTATTTCTGTAACCTGTCACGGGGGTGCCTTCCTGCCCCCCAGGAGACGTTGGAAAGGGGTGAGGGTTTGACAAACTTTACTTCTGTAACCAGTCATAGGGGTGCCTCCCCACCCCCTCACGAGACGTTGGAAAGGGGTAAGTGTTTGACCAACATTATATCTCTGTTCAATCACAGGGGTGCCTTCCCGCCCCCCCTCCACCACGAGACGTTGGAAAGGGGTAGGGGTTTTGCCAACATTATTTCTGTGATCAATCACATGCAAGCCTCTTCTCTCCCCACGAGACGTTGCGTTGGAGAGGGATAGGGGTTTTACCAATATTATATTTCTGATCAATCACAGGGGTGCCTTCGCGCCCCCCAGGAGACGTTGGAAAGGGGTAAGTGTTTGACAAACATTACTTCTGTAACCAGTCACAGGGGTGCCTTCCCGCCCCCTACGAGACGTTACAAAGACGCAGGTTTTGACCAACATTATTCTTGTAACTAGTCACCGGGGGGCCCCCCCCCCCCACACACGAGACGTTAGAAAGGGGTAGGCTTTTGACCAATATTATATCTGTGATCAATCACAGAGGTGCCTTCCCGCCCCCCACGAGACGTTGGAAAGGGGTAGGGGATTGACCAACATTATATCTGTGATCAATCACAGGCATGCCTCTTCTCCCCCCACGAGACGTTGGAAAGGGGTAGAGGTTTCACCAACATTATTTCTGTAACCAGTCACAAGGGTGCCTTCGCGCCCCCCAGGAGACGTTGGAAAGGGGTAGGGATTTGACAAACATTATTTCTGTAACCAGTCACAGGAGTGTTTTCCCGCTCCTGCGAGACGTTGAAAAGGAGATGGGGTTTCACCAACATTATTTCTGTAACCAGCCACAGGGGTAGCCCCGACCACGAGACGTTAGAAAGCAGTAGTTGTTTGACCAGCATTATATCTTTGATCAATCACAGGGGTGCCTTCCCGCCCCCCACGAGACGTTGGAAAGGGGTAGGAGTTTTACCAACGTTATTTCTGTAACCAGTCACAGGGGTGCCTTCCCGCCCCCCACGAGACGTTAGAAAGCGGTAGGTGTTTGACCAACATTATATCTGCGATCAAACACAGGGGTGCCTTACCGCCCTCCACGGGACGTTGGAAAGGGGTTGGAGTTTGACCAACAAAAGGGGAAGGGGTTTCACCTAGAAAAACTCCTGTAAGTTACGTTTTCAAGATGGCCCGCTTGTAAAATCAGTGTTGACAAGTACATAACCTCACTTTTGAAATATAATAATTAATAATAATTCTGTTGAATGCCTTATAGTAATTGAAAATAATAATTATGCTTGGGCTGGAATGAAATACCCAACATCATAATGCAGTCCCGTGGAAGAATTTGGTTTTTGAGCGGAAGAAGGAAGGACAGAAAACTTTCGCAAAGTGTCTTCTGCGACAAGATGTTAAAAAATACTAGTTTAAAACGTCTAGAAAATCACAGGTATGTAAATAATTGTTGATTCTTTCGATAATAATTATTCTGGATCATATTGAATAATATTATATATGTAATTATGCAGGGTCTCCCTAATTATAAGCTCAAACTGCTTAAACATTTATTCAAATTCAAGGAATCTTTAAATATTGGCATTTGGCGCGAGATTCACGAGCGAACATGGCGACCACGACCCACAAGAAAAATAGGTTATGAGAAGTATTTTTCGCATTTTTCGATATGGACGCATGCGCACTGAAAGTTTCCATTCGGACGTAATATACGTCAAATGACGTAGAAAACTAGAGAGGTAATACACGTAGTAATATACGCGTAGAAGATCACGTATAAAACGTAGAGTATTATACGTTACCAACCCTGGACTCCACCCTTATTCATTTTAGAAAGGAATAATGCCAAATCATGCAATATGCCTTCCCAAATGGGTACAATAGCTTCCATTTATTATATTTTATGTCACCTATGCTACACTTGGTATTAATTCTTACAAATTACCTTTAAAAATTTAGTTTTAATTTTAACAACACATTCAAAACACTTGCGTGTACATATACATTCACTAACACATGCGCACGAAATTTTAGTTCTCTTGCTTCTTGTAGGCGGCGCCACGCTCTCTTTACGGTGCCACGAACTTAGCATTGAGTCAACGGTGCCGGCTCAACATTTAAGCTCGAACAGAGCATTAAAGAAAATTTAAAGCATTTGAAGTGTAGCGGTCCAAGACGGTGTAAGGGACATTTTGTCAAGTTTTCAGGAGATCGAAAAAACATTCTGTAAAATCGAAATCACCATTTAAAGATAAAACAAAAGTCAACTCCCGAGCTGAAGTATTACTGATTTGAGGCCAAAAAAGTTTGATCAGAAAAAGTTAGCCAGTTTAGAGGAAATAGCTGTGGAAGTTGACAATCTGAAACTGAAACTATCCTAAAATTGGAGCGGGCTCGGCTGCGGATTGAGATAAACAATTCCATGTTTAGTTTCTTAAAAAAATAAAAACATCCTCCCGAGATATTGAGTGTGTGAATATGGGTAAACAATGTTTGAAGTTAAAAAGTTAACCAGTTTGGAGAAAATCGACCGAGAATGCTGACCCTAGAATTTCACAGGTTTGAAAATCGGTTTGCGGTAGCGATTAAAAGTATAATTTTGATTTTTTTACAAAACTAAGAATATGCTTTCAAGATATAGGAATTCTCAATGAAAATAGAAAATTTTTGATCAGAAAAAGTTATTCAGTTCAGAGGAAATGAAATTTTTGTATGACGGTGTCGCGGTGTAACAGATTGTTTTTCACTTTTTTCATCGTAAAAGTAATTAAATATGATTATTTTATATTAAATTTGACCTTACTTGGAATAAGTTTTGTTGGTAAATAAAAAACAAACTACTTACATCACAAAAACTTCGTATTTTTTGAAAAAAATGATAATTTTAAAAGTTTTCAATTTTTAGGTTAGGATGGCGCTGATATGTTACTTTAAAAAATTAAATTTTGTCATTTTATTTATTAAAAAACGCTTAAGAAGAGAATTATTATTTACAATCTTCCCACTTTTTCTCCACAGCGTCTCAGCATAGTTACAATTTATTGGTTGTAATTAATAAAAATCCGTAAGTTTAAGTCAACACGATTCACGCTATATAACCAACGGCGTTGCGCCTCCGCGCGCTGCAATCGTGTCATGCACAGAATGTGCGTTCCCCCGTTTTGTCACGCCAACTTTTTATTGCTATACTACAAAATGCGATTTCGAGCAAATCCTTTTAACAGGATATGTATTCGATTTTTAAATAATTTTTGGGCCAATAAACCCATTTTCGTCAAAATGTCCCTTACACCCTTTCGGACCACTATCCTTCATTTATTGTTTCAACAAAAATATATATCATGATTAATACATATATTTTTGAAAAAACATTCTAGAGTGTAATAAACATATACTTTTTTTTTAATTACAGAGTTGCTATAGGTCAGGTAATTCCAGAAAGTCAGGCAATGTCAGGGAAATATTTGGTTGAAAATTAATCTGTTTTGGCTATCTAACAAAATTTTCCGCCTAAATTACATTTATAAATTTTCTTAGAACCACTTTACGCTAGGATGCATATTTTTGGTTCAAATCGTGCAAAATAACATTGAACGTAAACAAATTAAATTTGTGAAAAAACGACACAAGTTGCAATAAAATGCATAATAACAAAAAAAAAATTTTATAGGATGCGCACTTTTTTTTAATTATAAAAACAAGACAAGGAAAATACGTCTGTTTTTAATATCAATGCATATTATGAAATTGCAATAATATAGATTTATTGAAATGATACAAACATTTTCACGGTAGCTGAGGATAAAATTAAATGCAAAATCAGGAACAAATATTAAAGTAATCATTAGGGTGGCCCAAAATGGCACACTTTCGATTTTTTATTATTTCTGACTGGAAACCTGTTCCTCATACTGAAAAACTAATGTCCATTTTTTAAAATAATTTTTTAACAATATTTGGAGGTGCCGCCACGCTTTCAAAGTTTCCGGTTAAATAATCGATCGAAGTTCATAAAATCGTCAACTGTCCAAGGAAACGTTAACTTTTCCTGAGCACCTTTGTTACAGTAAGCGGATTATGGGAAAGTGGGCGAGGCACTTACCTGCGAATTTTAGGGTCTTGGACTCAGGTTATCGGAACTGACAATGAGAATTTGAAGATTTCTTCTACCTGTGCTAGTCTACTGCCTACTTTTCTGAACTTCCAAACATTTGCAATAAGAGGATTTGTTTCAGAGGGATTGATCTGACGAGTTTGAAGGAGCATTCATGAACTCTCCTTTACAAAATATTTGATAGTTTCACTCATTTTTTACAAAAACAAATTTATTTGTTTAAACAATTTTCATCAAAAAGTATTAGTTATTGAACATTGTTATCGATGAAAACAATTAACTAGTTGAAAATTTTTTATTCTTCAAATTTTTAATGTTTCAATAAATGAGAATAATTATTTGTTTAAACAATTTTTATAACAAATTAATTGTTATTAAATATTTTTATCGATAAAAACAATTAACTAGTTACAACATTTTTGATTTTTCAAATTTTAAATGTTTAAATATTTGAGAATAATTATTTGTTTGAACAATTGTGATGGAAAAGTAATTAGTAGTAAAAATTTTTAGTGATAAAAACATTTTATTAGTTCGAACATTTTTTAAGCTTTAAATTTTAAATATTTAAATAAATAAAAATAATTATTTGTTTAAACAATTTTTATAGAAAATTTATTGTTATTAAATATTGTTATCGATAAAAACAATTTATTAGTTAGAAAATTTGTGATGCTTCAAATTTTTAATGTTTGAATAATTAGAAATAATTATTTGTTTAAACAATTTATATAAAAAGATAATTGTTAGTAAATATTGTTATCGATAAAAACAATTAACTAGTTAGAAAATTTTTGATTCTTCAAATTTTGAATGTTTAAATAATTTAGAATAATTATTTGTTCAAACAATTTTTATACAAAATTTATTTTTAGTAAATATTTTTATCGATAAAAACCCATTTATTAGTTACAACATTTTTAACGCTGCATAATTTTAAATGTTTAACTAATTGAGAATAATTATTTGTTTAAACAATTTGCAACACAAAACAAATGTATGAGAACATTTAGTGAATATTGTTATTGATAATAATCTTTTATTATTCAAACAACTTTTATGAGACGCTAATGTTGATTGTTTAAAAAATAATAAATAAAAACTAAATGAGTTCATGTAAACATCCTATTTATAATAATTTCGAATACGAAATTAATATTTACTGTCTTTATGATTGGGATAGATATTTCGACCGAAATTTGTAGGTACAGACTATATTAGACCATGGATGGATGAGCCGAGGCAACACGCCCACTATAAAATATGTAATTTATGGACTACCTGAGTCGCTTACGTCCGAATCATTTCTGGTTTTTGGTAATAATCTTATTGATGTTAATATTTAAATTATACGATTTTCAAAAGGTCGCATCCTGAATCTACGAGAAACAACTATTTTAATTTTCAGCGATAACAAACAATATTTAGGGTCTGAAACAAGCTCTTGAAAATCATGGTTTTAAGCAAAAACAGACATGTTTGAGACTTAAAAAATAATCCTAAAAATAATTTTTTTGACATCTTTTTTTTTACAGCACTTTCTTCATTACTGAATAAGGCGTTTCCAAAATTTCATTAGATTCTTCAAATAATTTATATGATAAATTTGAGCATGAAGAAAAATTGACATTTTTCTATGTTAAACTCCATATGAAATAAATAACCTTGGCGGCACACAGTGGGCCTTTTTGCAAAATTTACTTTCAAAACCTAATATCTTTTGAACGAATTGACCAAAATGGATGTTCTTTGAACGAGATTGAAGATTATTAAATGCACAATAAGGGAAAATTATAGAGAAAAGTTTTTCCGAATTTCCTAACCTGGAAAATGCGGGAAAAGACCGTCATTTTTAAACAAAAATTACAAAATTGTACTACAATTACAAAGAAAAAAGTTTTGTTTAGTGAAAGATATAATATTTTATAGATTTTTCAATGCTGAATTCAAATCTGCCAGGTAAAATAGCGTAGCGTATTTCCTTTCCGAGAAAAATGCGGATAAATATGAAAAATCCAATATGGAGAGATACAAGTCGGAAACATGAGGGTACCTTGACGAAGTTTATTATCTTTAGGTTTTTACGGTCGCTGAATCGAAATCTGACGTTAGAATTACAAAATAAAGAATGGCGAATGCAATATGGCGGAACAAAAGTTTTGAAAAATTTAGCAAAATTGACAAAATTGTCCACATTTATGTTCTCGAGGGCTCTGAATCTAAATCTGACGTCAGAATTTCAAAATGAAGATTTGCGGTTCCAATATGGCGGAACAAAAATTTATATTTGGGCAACTTCACAAAATAAGTCATATTTACGTTTCTGAGGGCTTCTTGTTTATAATTTTTTACGTTTTTGACAACAAAATTGACACATTCATTTTGTGATAATTCCTTAAAAATATGTTTTCAGTGTAAATATAGAAGAAGAGAATGACGAAAGTGATGCCAGTTCCCTGAGTAATGGAAATATAAGCGATGATATATATATTTAAGTGATGAAGATTGATTATTGGAGAAAATAGGTATTTGAGATTAGGACATATGTCGATTTAATGTAACGTGTCTGTAACTACAATTGTATTCATGCAATAATTTTAAAAATAGAATTTTCTCAATATTTGTTCCACCATTTTGGATACGCAATTTTTCATTGTTTAATTCTGATGCCAGATTTGGATTCAGCGAACTTCAAAATGTAAATATGGACAATTTTGTAAAGTTGCCTACATTTTTCCAACTTTTGTTCCTCCATATTGGATCAGCCATTTTTTATTTTGAAATTCTGCCGTCAGATTTGGATTGAGAGCCCTTGAAAACGTAAATATGGACAATTTTGTCAATTTTCCTAAATTTTTCAAAACTTTTGTTCTGCCATATTGCACCCGCCATTCTTTATTTTGTAATTCTGACGTCAGATTTGGATTCAGCGACCCTAAAAACCTAAAGATAATAAACTTCGTTAAGTTACCATGATGTTTCCGACTTGTGTCTCTCCATATTGGATTTTTCATATTTATCCGCATTTTTCTCGGAAAGGAAATACGCTACGCTATTTTACCTGGCAGATTTGAATTCAGCATTGAAAAATCTATAAAATATTATATCTTTCACTAAACAAAACTTTTTTCTTTGTAATTGTAGTACAATTTTGTAATTTTTGTTAAAAAATGACGGTCTTTTCCCGCATTTTCCAGGTTAGGAAATTCGGAAAAACTTTTCTCTATAATTTTCCCTTATTGTGCATTTAATAATCTTCAATCTCGTGCAAAGAACATCCATTTTGGTCAATTCGTTGGAGAGATATTAGGTTTTGAATGTAAATTTTGCAAAAAAGCCCACTGTGCGGCACCTCTAAATATTATTGAAAAATTATTTTAAAAAATGGACATTAGTTTTTCAGTATGAGGAACAGGTTTCCAGTCAGAAATAATGAAAAATCGAAATTTTGTCATGTTGGGCCACCCTAGTAATCATGATAAATACAATTTTTACTTTATTTTGCAATATCTAAATAAGCGATCACAGTCCGACGTACAGAAATAAATGTAATGTACATTTGATATAATTATGTTGAACATATAATGTATATAATATATATAATATAATATAATATATATAATATAATTTCGCATTTTGGACAAAATCGAGTGCGGAGCACGAGGTACGTGAAGACAATGTATTAGTTAAAGCCGAAGGAGCTTTAACAAAGGAGA
This sequence comes from Andricus curvator, assembly GCA_932195095.1. NCBI lineage: Eukaryota > Metazoa > Arthropoda > Insecta > Hymenoptera > Cynipidae > Andricus > Andricus curvator. Next base: position 11,444 of record CAKNYM010041188.1, read on the forward strand.
ATTCACGATCACCAAATTACAGTTGTCGATGATTTGACCTTTAATTTTAAAAGGTCTGTGCACAAATGTGGCGAAAATACAAAGACCGAACGCGAAGCGCGAGATCCAACAATATGATTTCCATTTGTTGTCAAAAATGTATGTTTTCTAATAGAAATTTAATCTTCTTGGTTGAAAATTATATTATTTCGTTGAAAATTTACTTTAATTTTATTGAAAATTAATTTTTTTTACTGAAAATTTAACTAAGGTAAACGTCCCAGTAATCGTCACCATAAGAGATTTCATTTACTTCAAATATTTAGAAAATTGTTTTGGAAGGATTAGTTAAAAAATTATTGATACTGATTGAAGGATTAAACATCCTAGAATATTATAAAAATTGTTTTTACATTATATTTAATATTACTTCTTATTTATAAACAATTAAAAGTCAAAAAGCACCGATGTCCCAGTTATCGTCATTTTCAAATCTGCAATGTACTAATAATCGTTAATCGTGAGTCGTTGTCCCAATCCTCGTGAAAAAGGTTAAGTTTTCTTGAAATCTGTTTTCAGCGATTTGGAGGTGTATTTTTGTATTTTAAGTATACTTTAAAGAAATGAAAGATGTATTTTTAGTTTTATATTGATTGATAGATTGAGACCTCCGAGATGAAATCCGTCTAAACATAACCTCAAAATCGAATCTTCTGATAGTTCCAATACGTCTGATGGACATTATAATAATTAATCATAATAAAAATTAATTTTCTTTTAAAATTTTTAGTTTTTATTTCAATTAAAAATATTTTTGAATAAAATTAATATTTTATTTATAAGAAATAAAGTGGTCTCAAAAATTAATCCAAGTAAATATTTATTAGAATTTTTATCACGATAAGTGATAACTACAATGATGAAATTCTTTTATAATACTGAATATTATAATTAAAAATTATTAACATTTTAAGTAACTAGATGTAGCACATTCCCGTTTAGTTATTACACATCAAGTACGTTATGCTTTGGGCTCAACATTAAACGATTAAACTTCCATATGATTAAAGATATCTATGTCAAGATTCACATTTGTACTGAATAGATCTTATTAACAAATAAACACGTAATTTGTTAACACGTAAATGATTACAAATATTGAGAATGCTACTGTAATCTTAACGTCACAAAATTAATGAAGCATTTTCATTGTAATCATTGTAGTCACTGGTAATTTGTATAATTAACTTTTTTTCAACATAAATTATAAACACAATGACGAAATTTGATGAATTGCAGCGACTAAAAAAATCGTGTGTATTTGGAGGTTATGTTCTGTTTACGTTGTCAAAACATTAAAACTATCAATAATTATATATATGTTACACATTTTTCTTTATATTATGCAGTATAGAATAATGTTAGCTAATGAAAAACTACTCAATAAATATCAACTTCACTGAGAAATGATAATAAACTAAAAAATAGATAATGAAATCACTAAAGTCATGCCAATATTTTACATCACCTTTTTTCAGTTTTAAGCACTAATTTATATTACGATTACTACTCACAGTAACAAGTCAGTTCTCCGATTTCATTTCACGCCTTTTTTAAACAACACCAGAGACTCGCTATTTGAACGCGCAATCGGACGCGTTATATGAATTCCTAGAATTGCTGGTATCTACAGTTTCTCAGGGGACGGAGCGAGAGAAGGTTGCGACTCCGCCTCTGAAGGGACGCATGCACTATACTACTCAGTCAAGTAGATTGCGCAATATTATGGGAACGGTACAGGCGGCCCTGCCTGTTTACGTTTCGCTGTACGCGTTATATGAACAAGGCCATTTTCAGGCAACCCCCGAGATTGTTCATCTATCGAGTCTCTGGTGTAATTAAATCATTATTTGTAACGAAATATGGGAAAAAAATTTTGACAGATTCGTCCTAGTCTTCGCGACCGGTCACGATTACTCGAGCAACTATGCTTTTGAAATGTCCCTATAATCGTGACCGATATTTCTCGAACGAGAAGATACTAAATGAAGATTTTACTTAATTTTATGAAACAAAAATGATCTTTTATTACAAAAAAATAATTTTCGTCCCGATCAAGTAATTTCTTGACACATTAAAAGCTTAAGCAAAGAAACGTGTTTCCTAACCTAAATGTTAAGCTATTTTCCACGTTTCGTGATTCATCGCCGCCGGCAATACAAATCAATTTTTTTTACTTATGTGCACTATTTGTACAAAAAAAACTAATTTTGTTTCCACAACAAGCACTGTTCAAACTTACTTAAAAATATTTTAGGAATGTATTTTCATGCGGAAAATACTTACTTCTGGCGTTTACACCTCAAAACTGACGATTACTGGGATCGCCACGATTACTGGGATATCTACCTTATTATATTTTCAGTTGAAAATTTATCTGTTTTCGGTGAAAATGTAACTATTTGTTGAAAATCCGTCTTTTTTGGTAGAACAGTACTCTCTTTAGCTGAAATTTCATCTTTTTGGTTAAAAATTAATTTCTTTGGTTGAAAATTCGTTTTTTTTTTGTTTGAAAATTTATTTTACTGACTGAAAATTATCCTACTTTATTTTTGGTAGAAAATTTATCTTTTTAATTTGAAATGCATGTATTTGGTTGAAAATTATATTTTTGTTAGTTGAAGATTCATCATTTTAGTTGAAAATTCACATTAACTATTACAGTTTTTGTGGAGAATTTACCTTTTTTGATAGAAATGTAATCTTTTTCGTAAAAAAATTATCTGTTCAGTACAAAATTCAACTATTCTATTTTTTGTTAAAAATTCATTTCTTTCATTGAAAAAAAATGTTTAGTTGAAAATTCGTTTTTTTTGTTAATAGAAAATTCATCTTTTGGATTGAAAATCCACTATTTGAACAAAATGTCATGGTAAAATAAAAAATTAGAGGGCAAGTTTTAAAAGTTTCAGCAAGTAAAGAGGTAAACAAAAGTCAAGGAAATAATCAGAATAATAGTGGAATCAGTAACACTCAGAGCCAAAATTAAAATAATAAAGACAATAATAGACAGAATAGAGGTTATAATGGGCGAGGAGGTTACACGGGTCGATTTCAAAACGACAGAGGCAGAGGCTTCGGTCGTTCATCGTACAATCCCCTAATGTCTATGCTGCAAAAACTAATGTACGGTATGTATGTATGTTGCGGTAAACCAGGTCACATAAAAAATTAATTTTGGCATTTCCAAAATAAGGGAAATGTTCAGGGAGTATTATAAGGGCGAATACATCCTCAAATTCGAACAAAGCGTCCGAAAAATTAGATTCAGATTTAGATACCCCAGACGAAACAAGGTTCCACGTTATGATAGATTTTAAGGCATATCTACACAGAGTGTTGATCGATACCGGTGCGACACACTCATATGTAGGCCAGGATCTATTAAATACAATCAAAGTATACAATTACAAAATTAAAAAACCTGATTCAAACAAATTAATTGTGGCAAATGGCAAGGAAGTGAGCATCATTGGCCAGGTACTCCTTCCTGTCAAAATAGGCCATGTCACCAAAGAATTATTATTTAGAATAGTACCAAAATTAAGATCAAAGGGTATAATAGGAACAGACATGCCCAGAAAATTAGGATTAAAAATGGATTACGAAGTTAACAACTGGTGACTTCTGGAATTGCCTGAGATTCGATATACGATCGAAGCTCATCCCAAAGCAAATCCGGAACTAATTCAAATAAAGATATTAGGAGAAAAGGATATTGGGAAAAATATACGCGAAATAGGAACACAAACAGGCTGGTCAAGTGTAGAAAGAGACACGAGATCACGCAAGAATAGGCAGAAGGAAAGAAATGAGAAGAACATAGGAATGAAAGAGAAAGGGATAATAAAGAAAGAGAATAAGAATAGTAAAGTAGAGAAGGAAAATGAAAAGAGTAAGAATATTAGGTTAGGTGACACTATTACATTGCGTAAGGATAGAGAGGGGGTAGCCGAAGGCACGCTAGACAGCGAAAAATTAGTACCTCCGTCATTGAAAGAAAAACCAACCCCAAACCCAAACATCCCCCCCCCACCCAAATAGCGAACAGCAAGAACTCAATCCAGGCACGTATACCACAGCTGATCGAAATCGAAGTGCAGAATAGATTCCATGCGTTGAAAACGCTGGACTCTGGCGAAAAAGAAGACGAATCGACACACACACGAGGTAACGAGGCCGAGTGTGAATCATTCGCAGTGTCATTCTAACAGGAGTAACGCGATAAGAAAAAGGTTTAATTCTAGGTAACTTAACAATGCAGAGTTCAAAGGGAAAAAGAATTATAAAAATTTTAATACAAATACTTGGACCGGAAATAAAATTAAATCCAGAGGTTTTCAATCAATAGCAGAGAGTATCAAATCACATAATAATGTGAATTGGATCAATTTAAAAAATAATGCGATTATAAATAATAACGTCATAGGAAAACAGACAGTAGCTAGGGAACCACTACTTTTTGCATCGGAAATATGCGAAGGTATTATGGAACTTTCGAAAAGCGAACAGGAAAAAATGAATAGATTATTAAAGGAAAAAATACCAGAAATGAGCAAAAAATTAAAAGCAAAAAATTTGACCGAACATAAAATTGACGTCCAAAGACATAATCCTATCAAACAAAGATATTATCATGTCTCCCCTAGAATAAAAGAGATCATGTGCGAAGAAAACAATAGAATGTTAGATGAGGGAATTATAGAACCCTGTAGTAGTGATTGGTCAAACCCAGTGGTAATGATAAAAAAGCCTAATGGAAAATATAGATTTTGCTTAGATTTTAGGAAGGTTAATAAGGCAACCAAAAAAGATTTATACCCGGTACCAATAATGGCGGAAATTTTTGACACCTTACGATCGGCAAAATATATTTCAAAGATAGACTTACATTCAGCTTACAATCAAATACCGTTGGACATAAATTCCCGAGAAATTACAGCATTTGTAGTCCCAGGAAAAGTCATGTTTCGATTTATTCGTATGCCTTTTGGCTTATGTAACGCACCAGCAACATTCCAACGCCTTATCCCTACTAAAAAAAAAGTCAGGAATCATCACAAATGGTCAGAAGTTCTGAAGATTCCTGAACATCCTGACCATTCCTGACGAGTCTGACTATTTCTGAAGATATGCTAATTCACATCCTATCAGGTAGCTCATCGGCTAGGACCACAGGTAGGCCAACCCAAAAGGATTAAAAATTGAAAATAAATTTTTTGTTAATGTTGCATATACAGATTCAAAAGTTAGAAATTCAGAATCGACGGGTTTCGACGATTTCAGATACCTAAAAATTTTCCTAACAAATTAAAAATTAGGATAAATATAATGTATCTTGTAAAGAGAAAAAGATACGTCAAAACCGACAAAATTTTCAGATTCGCCTTCAGAGTCATTTAATATATAAATATTAATAATTAAATATAAGTAAAAAGAGAATATGCATGAATAAATAATATAAATAACCTGGCAAATATAAAAGGGATTAGGTTTTATGGCATTCTATTCTTGGACCCCTAATAAAAGGATTATCCTTCGAACCCAAGCTCTGACGATTTCTGAACATTTCTCATGAATTCTGACTTTTCCTGACGATTTCTGTCGAGAAACGTAACAAAAGTCGTCAGAAGTGTTCAGAAGTCCTGACTTTGTTTCTGACGATTGCTGACTTTTTTTTTTAGTAGGGATGGACAAAATAATCACCCCAGATTTAAAACCAAACGTCTTTTGTTATTTAGACGATATAGTAATAGTTTCGGAAACTTTTGAAGAACACATGCATTATTTGAACTTAGATTTGGATAAATTAAATGAAGCAAGTTTAACGATCAGTACAGATAAATGCGAATTTGGTTGCTCTGAAATAAAATACCTAGGATTCGTTGTAAATAATAAAGTCCTACAAATTGATGAGGACAAAATAAAACCAATTTTAGAGTTCCCGCGACCAAAAACAATTGAAAAATTACAGCGTTTGATAGGAATGGCCTCTTGGTACAAGCGATTTATACCACATTTTTCGGGATTAATAGAACCCTTAAATAGATTACTGAAAAAAGGTAAAAAATGGGAATGGACAGACGAACAGGAAAAAGCTTGGGAAAAGATAAAGGTGTTGTTGACGACAGCACCTATCCTAGCTTGCCCTGATTTCTTACATCCTTTCCAAATAGAAACAGATGCGAGTGATGCAGGTTTGGGAGCTGTACTCACTCAAATAATCGAAGGGAACCAATACGTGATAGCATATGCCAGTAGAGGCTTAAATGGAGCAGAACGAAAATATTCCGCTTCCGAAAAAGAGTGCTTAGCCGTCGTGTGGGCGATAAGAAAATTTAGGCCTTATATAGAAGGATATAAGTTTAAAGTCCTAACAGATCACATAGCCATAAAATGGCTTCACAATTTGAAAAATCCTACAGGTCGCCTAGTAAGGTGGGCCCTCGAACTCATAGAATATGATTATGAAATTGTATATATGAAGGGAAGCGCAAATTTAGTTCCGGACGCGTTATCGAGAATAAATGAATCAGAAAAATACGTTGCGTCTATTTTAACGAGTAGCATAGAAAGTAAAAATGAAGATTTTATTGGTGAAACTGATGAATGGTACAAAACAAAATTTAGACAGGTGAGAAAGAAACCGGAAGAACACGAAAAATGGCGAATTAGGGATGGACAATTATATTTTTACAGACCCGACTCCTTAAAATCATCCTTATTACCCGAAAGTAACCCGTGGAAATTAGTAATCCCGAAAAAACTTAGAAAACAACTCTTATGCGAAGGACATGATAATAAACACCAGAAGAGAGGAAACGCGAAGAAGAAAGGAAATAGAAAAAGAACTGGAGAGACAAAAACTACAGAGAAAAATAAAACTAATTGACATGGGAGATAGCAGACGAGGAGAAACAAAAAATAGGGGAAGAGTGGAGAAATTTAAAACAGCTGAGGAAGAAGGAGGTTGAGCGTTTCATGAAAGAAAAGAAAGAATAAATAATCAATCTAGTTTCGAAATAAAAAACATTCTCTTTTGTAATGAAATAAACAAGTATATTAGTGTTTAGAAAAATTGAGTTTATTATATAGTCCACGATAGAATTAAGAATTTTAGGTTAAGTTATTGATTCCAGATCATCAGGACCCCTGCAACAATAGAAGAAGGCAAGAGGAGAAGTTTCAAAGATTTCTTTCGCAATTAGATTTAAGCTGAATTAGTTAGAGAAAGGAATACAGTTAGCCGAACAAACGAATGAACAAGAAAAAACAAGAAAAGACAAATTACTATTAGATTATTATTTTTTGTTTTTTATTTGTTGATTATTACCGGTTTGGCCGAATAGGTCGCTTTCTTTATGTGTTTCAGTGGATGGAAATCATTGACTGTTGGAAGTGTAGATTCTGTGGCAGAAAAATACCGAAAAACCTATATCTTTTCCACAATGAATACTGCTTGGACAGGGATGAGATCAGCAAGGCAGGACACACGGTACCGAATACGGATAGAAAGAGATACAAAAAGACAAGTTGGGATAAGATCCATCTGGAGTTCCTCGAAGTATTGAAAATTTCTGTTCCTAACAAGATCTTTAAGGGTGCATACCCCGTCTCGCACTGGGGGGAGGGGGTGTAACGTGAAGTTACAGTAAGGCCCTTGCTCCTTCCGGCACTGATCTAATTCGGAAGGGGCGAGGCCCGAAATTGGGCGATCGAGGTGGACAAATCCCGAAATCGACGAGAGCAGGTTGTCGACCGCAAATAGCCAGTTCTCGCCATCCCGCGACCGAGTTGATTCATCCTAAACGTCGCCGATTAGTTTTCGCTACCAAACCCTGCGCCTTTGTGACAATAATTGTGTGTGTGCCTGTGTACAAAGGGATATTCCTCAGTGTTCACTGGATTATCTTCTTGGGCCCAGCAGATCATCATTCTCGGAATCCGGCAGTCCAGACTGCACCGACTTTTGTTAAGCTTCCCGGAAAACCTACATAGTGAATCTACTGTGTCACTGTAAGTGGTTAAATAAATACCAAATTAACCAAGATATTGACCTGATGACTGACTATACCTTCACTCAGTTTCCTAACTTCCCCAATTCCCCTTATTTGTACCCAATTTGCGGGCAGTTGGGCAAAAATTGGGCAGTTGGCCACAACACTACTGAGGACGATCCGTGCATCCAGGTTGGATGAGAGTTGAAAGAATGTCAAGCTGGCGCTCAAAGTTGGAAGCCGAAGCACGGCTTACTGGCCTTACCTCCGTGTCCTTGAAGTAATGCGATAAGCGGTTCCGAGGACATGGGTTGGCAGGGAGAGGAGGTGAGTTTAGCGAGTATTACCGTTTTTTAGGTTAAGTCCCACACTCAGTGCGTAAATGCATTCTCACCTCCTCTATAATAAAAAAAAACAATTAAAAAAAAACTCCGAAAGTAGTATCTTTTTTGCATTAAATGACAATCCACAAGCTCTCTGTGTAAACGGGCAGATTATACAAACATGCAAGATATCAGTAATATTCGTCGCCCAATTTCCTCCAAAAATACCAGATTGATTCGCAAGATTCGAAAGAAAGAAAGATTCCAATTAGACACAAACTTAGCATGTTTGCACAACTCAGGGGCTGTCTGCAATAACCGGTTA
>CAKNYM010041191.1:0-19925 GCA_932195095.1 Andricus curvator
AGCTCACAAAAGAAAAATGATAATCGTCTATTCGTCTACTTTGGAAATGAAAAACCCCATTTCATGAACACAGAAAAACCCTAATAGTATATTGTGTACCTAAGAGGGAAACAGTCTTTTTATCCGAGCGTGAGTTTGCAATAACGAGTCGAAGCCGAGTATATTCCAAACACATATATATTCGTTTTAGTAAGAATATACAAGTTATGCGAATAAATGGTTTCACATTTAGACTACTTACTATTAAATTTAATATTCTAACAAAATAAGACACCATGCATTATATATTAAGTTAATATTATTATTAGGTTTTAAATCAAATACAATACATAATAAGAACTACATACCTGAACTCTAGCTTCTGAAAGTGATACCCTTGTCGCTAATTCTTCTCGAACGAAGGCATCTGGATAGTGGGTTCTTTCGAAAACTCTTTCTAAAGCAGCCAATTGTTGTGCAGAAAATGTTGTTCTACTTCTTCTAGGCCTTCTACTTCCCGGTGCAGATGGACTGTCGCCGCAATCTTTGAACAGAAAAAAAAACTTTAATTTTTGTATAATGATTGTAAAATGTATGCATTATAAAGCCCATTAAGGTGTCTTATTTAACTTTTCCCAAATTCGTTGGGGAACATATTTTTCAGTTAAGATATAATGTAGATAGATATGCATCAGTATAATAATTACATAATTTATATGAAGATAAAACCTTCTAAAATTATGTGGGTCAAAATGAGAAAGCACTAAAAATAAACTTGTGATGATTTTTCAATAACTAAATTGGATATACAACTGAGTCATTCTCAGAAAGTTACATTTTTATGAAAATATTTCAGCAATTTACTTACTCATTAATCTAATTATTTTTGAGGCGCATGAACATTACCCAAATTTCATTTCACATAAATTTAATTTCACCGAAAATGAAGTTTCACCTAAAAGTCATTCATCATAATTCGTATTTTCCCGAAATACAATTTTTTCTAATTGCGTTAGTTGATATAAATAATATTTGCGATAATTCTCATTTAACTTAATTTCTATTAATCCAAATTGCCATTTATCATAAATTTTATTTTCCCTAATTTCCATTAAACCGAACTTCTATCTTACCGAACTGTCATTTGCCATAATATTTATTTTTCCGAATAGCCATCTAACCTAATATTCATTTACCCTAGAGGCCTAGAGATCCTCAAGGGAGAGTTGGGACACGTGGCCGTCGTTTATGATTGGTAGGGCCAACCGGAATACGGAAATCTTTCTAAGCGCGTACTATTAAATTTAAATTAATTTTCTTTTTTCTTTTAAAACAAATATTTAATAATAAATTGTAGTGTAACTGTTTTAAAGTAGTAAAAATTAAACTTAAGGCATTCTGCAACATTTCTGTTTAAATAAAAAAGATGTTACTGTGATTGAGAAATTTTTAAATGCTAAGAATGTTGGATTCAAATTCTAAAATTCAATTTGTACATTTTACTCAATACATATATGTAATACAGTCCACGACAATGAAAGAACTTGACGTAAAGTGATTTATGCATTTGTGTTGTTGCGAAGCACAAGTGCATTAGTGATTTTTGTTATTGTATAAGAAAATAAAACATTTATCACAACAAATGTTTACATTGTTGAACTGTATATTTGTTGCGAAATATAAGAAATATTAAAAATATGATTTCATATAAAATGAGTAATCTGCTATTCTCTCTTCCTCCTATTCATGTATGTTACTATTTTATAGAATTTTATTGATGGAAAACCCATTAAAAGCCTTGTTAAATAATTTATTTTTTTATTTTTCTGGTGTCCCGGTTTTAAGTTTTTCATATCATATCTAAATTTACATATTTTTTCCTATTGTGTGGAGATCATCTCAGAATTTTGGCAATCCTTACAAAAAGTGTTTAGAGGCACAATTATGCCCTTATATTTATCTCTTTATAAGAAATCGTACTTTTTATGCCTTTTACCGGCGCCAAATAATTTTTTTTTCAATCGGACACAAAGTGAAAGTTTATTTATTATTTTATTTTATTTATTATTATTTTATATGTATTTATTATTTTACAAATATATTATATATTAGAACTAAATATCTTTTAGCTTTATAATACGTCTATCAAAAAAATAAGTATCATTATTGAGCGAAAAAGTAAGCAAATCTATAAATATTTGATGAGTAGAATGGAAAAATTGAATTTTAAGGTTAGAGTATTTATCAAATTTAATTGTCAGAGAAAATTTGTTTGGGCAAGATTACGATATCCGTGGCGACAAAGTTTTAATGCGGATTCCTATAGGATTTTTTGCGAAACCCGAATCTGAAAGTTTTAAATCGATATCTCGAATAGTTTTCGAGATATCGATTTTTTTTCAATTCCGTGACCAATTACAGGGGTGCATTCCCACCCCCCATGAGGCGTTGGAAAAGGGGTGGGAGTGTGACCTTACATCATTTCCGTGACCAGTCACAGGGGTGCCTTCCCGCTCCCCATGAGGTGTTGGAAAAGAGTTAGGAGTGTAAAACCTTACATTAGCTCTGTGACCAATCACAGTTGTGCTCCCCCCCCCATGAGGATTTGGAAAAGGGGTGGGAGTGTGACCTTACATTATTTCTGTGACTAGTCACTGGTGTGCTTTTCCGCCCCCCATGAGGATTTGGAAAAACGGTGGGAGTGTTACCTTACATTATTTCTGTGACTAGTCACAGGGGTGCCTTCCCGCCCCCCGTGAGGCGTTGAAAAAAGGGTAGGGGTGAGACCTGTATTATTCGATTATTATTTAACACAAAAAATCGATATCTCGAAAACTATTTGAGATACTGATTTAAAGAATTCAGATTCTTTTCTCTAGCAAAAAATCCTATCGGAATGCATATGAAGAAATAAGGTAAATAAACAACAAAAGTTAATAATTTTAACATAAATAATTGATATCTCGAAAACTATTCGAGATATCGATTTAAAAATTTCAGATCCGTGTTTCTCGCAAAAAATCCCATCGAAATCCATATTCAGAAATTATTTTAATCAAAAACAAAAATTAATGATTTTAACATAAAAAAATCGCTATATCGAAAACTATTCGAGATATCGATTTAAAACTTTCAGATTCGTGTTTCCCGCAAAAAATCCTATAGGAATCGACATTAAAACTTTGTCGCCACGGATATCGTGATCTCCCCTTTGTTTGACCGTTTCACGATTGACAGCAAACAACAACTTTGAGTTGAGGTTAGTCTTTACGCATGCGTTGTCAAGCATATGTTCAAATTTTATGACGACTTCCGTATTCCGATTGGCCCTAGTCGAGTGGTAAGGGTTCACGTGTCCCAACTCTCCCTAGAGGATGTCTAATTTACCTGAAATGCTGTTTGTCATAATCAGCATTTTTTATTTGAATTTCGCGCCATTATTTTTATGGCGGATGCAGCTTAGGGCAAATGAAATTTATGTAACATGACAATATGGTGAAGTGAGAATTATGACAAATGTTAATTCAAGTAAATGAATTTTAAGTTACATGGTTTTTAAAGAAAACAAATTAGGTGTCATTGTGATTTCGCTCGATAATATAATAATAATACCTCGTACTTCTCGCGGTTTTTGCACTTCCCTCACATTTGTGCATAAATCTTTTGAAATTAAAGGTAAAATCATTGACAACTGTAATTTGGTTATTGTGAATTCCGTTTTGTTAAAGCTCCTTTGGCTTTAAAGAATGCATTCTCATCTCATGTTTCACGCTTCTTTTCGCAATCGATTGAAGTACGTTCAAAATGCGTAATTTTCTATATAATGTTGAACCACGAAGGAATAATAAAGGTAATAAAGAGACCGAACTGCCATGGAAAACTTTTTCGAATCTGACAGGAGCAACGGCACCGTAAGTGCCAGGCCTATAAGTAGTAATCACTCTTCACTCAGTGCGCAAGCGCCACGTGTCTTCTCACGCACAAAAAAGTGCGAGTGAGCAGTTTTTGAAATTTAAAGTATGTTTATCAGTTTATGCGAGTTTGTTTTCTTTTGCAACTGGCAAACATTTTTTGAGCTGTCAAGTAAACTGAGTGTGTAAAAGGTTTAAAATATAATAATTAATACATTTAGTTAAGTGAATACATAAGTTAAGTGGGTTTCATAAGATGGCGGTAATCAAAACAGTGCGTTATGAAAGTGGTAAGTATGATTGCAATTCCAATTACAAGATTTCATGTGCATACAATTTCATTAAATTCTATACTTCCCACTTTCACAGAAAAAAAAACAAAAGGTAAAAAGTGTTGCAGGTAAAAATTCTGGAGGTAATCTAGCAATGCAAAAAAAAATGAAGATCGGCAAGGGTAAAACGAAAAAGTAATCTTTTATTTTACCCTTGCCGATCTTCGGTTTTTTGCATGCCAAGATTACCCCCAGCACTTTTATCTGAAACGCTTTTTAACTTTTGTTTTTTTGCTGTGTTTATAACACGCCAGAGATGATAATGGGGCGACGGACAACTGTGCACGGAGCAATTGTGCACGAGCCCATCTGTGCACGTCTAAATTTCGACGTGCAGAGTTGGGAGTCTCCCATGTGTGCACGTGAACTGGTGGTAGGGTACCATCTGTGCACTTCTACATTACGACGTGCACAGTTGGAATTGTTCCACCTGTGCACGTGAACCGTTCGTAGGGTACCATCTGTGCACGTCTAAATGTTGACGTGCACAGTTCACAGTTCGAACGCACGGTTCACGTGCACAGATGGGAGACTCCCAAATATGCACGTCTCAATTTGGGAGGGGTACGACTGTGCACGGAGCATCTGAACACGAGTCCAACTGTGCACGTCTAGAGCCGGTGGTACAACTGTGCACGTTGTTGGCCACTGGCACAACACTGCACGGGCACAGATGGGACACTCCAAACTGTGCACGTCTTAATTAATACGATCAGTGGGGGTGTGCAAAAAGCTCGAAAGCTCGGGCCGAGTCGGGCTCGACTTTTTCGGGCCGCGCTCGAGAATACTTGAACTGTCGAGAACCCGAAAAATTCCAGTACCCGATTGGTTTCGAGGACCCGATACAGGTCGGGTTCTCAAGTTGTGTTTGGTACTCGAGCTGTGCCGGGTACTCGAATTGTTTCGGGTAATCGAAAATTTCGAGAACGTGTATTGAATTCCGTGTTTTCCTTAAATTCCGCGAATTCTGTGTATTCCGTGAATTCTCTGAATTTCGTGTATTCCTTGAATTTCGTGAATTCCTTGAATTTCGTGAATTCCTTGAATTTCGTGAATTCCTTGAATTCTGTAAATTCCGTAAATTCTGTAAATTCCTTGAATTCCGTAATTTCCTTGTATTCCGAAATTCCTTAAGTTCCTTGAATTCCATGAAATCCTTGAATTCCATGCAATCCTTGAATCCCGTGAAATCAAATCACTTTTGGAATTTCCGGACCCGAATTTTTGGGTACCCGAGCTTTTTCGAGAAGTTGAACCTGTACGAGAACTTGCAATTTCTCGAGCTTTTGAAACTGCTGGGCCCGGCTCGACTCGACTCGAAGTGTTAGAAGCTCAACTCGGCCCGGTCGACCATCGGGCTTAGGGACTTTTTGCAAACCCCTAACGATCAGGTTTTCAACTTACACTCAGAGAAAAGATTGAGTTGATTCAACAAAACAGTATGTTCAACCTAATTTGTTTGTTGAAACTGAAAAATTTGGTCAGCGCAAATAAAACTTTGGTTATTTTCAAGAAACACAACAAATTAATTTGGACAGTTCAAAGAAATTATTTATTTGAGCATGTTTAGTTGGTTCAAGCAAATAAATGTGTTGAGCGTAATATATTAATGATTAGAAAATGAGTTGGTTGAAGTAACGAAATAATTTGCTTTATTCTACCAAATACATAAACATACCGAAACAGATGATGTCAGCCTACGCCGGTGACCAGTTTGCGTGTCGAAAAGTTTCTCGTCGTACGTCGTATCGCGAATTAGTGAAAAAATGAGTGATACGAAGAAATGGACACTAACAATGTCAACGTTTTTAAAAAACTGGGGTCTGAAACAGTATGCAGCATATTTTGAACCTAAGTGCAACTTTAGTTCGCAGTGTTAACATCGGTGCAGGCAATCTAGCCTCAAAATTCATAAGTGATGAAAGAACCCCACACACAAATGTATGAAAAAAGCCTTTCTGTCAAATTGGATGAAAGTTCGCTTTTCTAATGCTGCAGGTGATGCTTATCAAAAGTTTGTTATCAAAAGATTTTGTCCTAGAATACAATTTTTTTAAAGTCAAGATCTAGGTACATTTTGATTGAACGAAACAACCAAAATATTTGTTTGTATTAACCAAAATATTTGATTGAATTAACCAAAATATTTATTACAATCAACCAAAATATTTATTACAATCAACCAAACTTTATTAACCAAAAAATTTGGTTAAATCAGCCAAACATTTGATTGACCATATAGCCATGTATTTATTTGTTTGGTAGAACCAAATTTTTGTTGTATCAACCAAACTTTTTTCTGAGTGTACAAGTCCACGTGCTCAGATGGGATACTCCCAACTGTGCACGTGCACATTTGGGAGTGTCTCATCTGTGCACGTAAAACGTTAGTTGGGTACTATCTGTGCACGTGCACAGTTGTGCAAGTGGCCAACAATGTGCACAGTTGTACGGGTGACGGACAACTTTCCACGTCGATGGCTGGACGGACAACTGTGCACGTCCATCTGTGCACGTCCAAGTCCACAGGAGCCCATCTGTGCACGTCGAAATTTCGAGGTGTACAGTTGTCCAAGTACCATCTATGCACGTGCACAGTTGTCCAAGTGACAACTGTGCACGTCTGTATGTGTATGTGTAGCGGGCGTAAAGTTTCATGTCGACCCGGCGGCGGAGTGCGCATGTGTGAACTTCACTGGGCTGGAAGCGGCCACATTACGCCCGCTTCACGTGCATGCAATGGCACGTTTTTCAAGGGGGTCGAACGGAAAGAGATTTTCATATATCTATAATAATTTGGAAGGAATAATTTCATAAAAATAATAGTTAAAATATTTTTAAACTAACTTTAAAAAAGTTAGTACGCTCCATTCCACCACGTTTGAATAATTTTAACTGTTAACAATTTATTATATGTAGATATAAAGGACCACCCTTGTATAAAACCTTACGTAAGGACATAAACGTGCACAGTTGGGCAAGTGACATCTGTGCACGTGCACAGTTGGGCAAGTGATATCTGTGCATGTGCACAGTTGGACAAGTGACATATGTGCACGTGCA
This sequence comes from Andricus curvator, assembly GCA_932195095.1. Lineage (NCBI taxonomy): Eukaryota > Metazoa > Arthropoda > Insecta > Hymenoptera > Cynipidae > Andricus > Andricus curvator. The sequence continues at coordinate 7,286 of CAKNYM010041191.1, forward strand.
CAGTTGGACAAGTGATATATGTGCACGTTCACAGTTAGGAAAGTGACATCTGTGCACGTCCAAGTCCACAGGAGCCCATCTGTGCACTTTGAAATGTCTACGTGCACAGTTGTCACTTGGACAAATGTGCACGTGAACAGATGGTACTTGAACAACTTTGCACGTCTAAATTTCGGCGTGCACAGTTGTCACTTGGTCAACTGTGCACGTGCACAGATGGTACTTGAACAACTGTGCACGTCTAAATTTCGACGTTCACAGTTGTCACTTGGATAACTGTGCACGTGCACAGATGGTATTTGTACAACTGTGCACGTCGAAATTTCAACGTGCACAGATGGAACGTGCTCAGTTGGCACGTGCACAGTTGTCCGTCTGACCAACGACGTACACAGTTGTCCGTCTGGCCATCGAAGTGCACAGTTGGGCACGTGTAAAGTTACTACGTGCAAAGTTGACCCCATACCCAGTTGCACCACCGACCCTCGACGTGCACAGTTGTACCCCTCGCAAATTGAGGCGTGCACAGTTGGGAGTATACCATCTGTGCACGTGAACCGTTCTTAGGGTACCATCTGTGCACGTCGACATTTAGACGTGCACAGTTAGGATTGCCCCATCTGTGCACGTCTAAATTTAGACGTGCACAGATGGCCTGATGCACAGGTGTGCCTGTGGCCAACAACGTTCATAGTTGTACCACCGGCCCTCGACGTGCACAGTTGCTCCGTGCACAGTTGTACCCCTCGCAAATTGAGGCGTGCCTGTGGCCATTGACGTGCACAGATGGGCTCGAACACAGTTTCTCCGTGCACAGTTTTACCCTTCCCATGATAACGCAATCCTATTTGATAATCGCAATATTGTATGTCGTTCACTTAAGTAAAAGAATTATATTATACGCCATTTACACACTCATATGCTTGGCAGCTCAAAAAACTTTTACCGGTTATATAAGAAAACAAACTCGCATAACCTGATAAACATAATTTATTTTTAAATGCTGTCTCACTGCCACTTTTCCGTGCGTGAGAAGAGGACACGTCGCGCTTGTGCACTAAGTGAAGAGTGATTACTACTTACAGGCCTGGCACTTACGATGCCGTTGTTTCTGCCAAATCACATGCACGGATATCGGTCTCCTTATTATTCCTTCGTGTGTTAAAATCTATATTGTATAAAATGTATGTTATAACAATTCATGTGGTGGAAATGGTGGTCTTTGTTGGTGTTCTTTTCAGAAGTAACAGAAATAATGATATTAAATTTCTCGAAAACAAAAAAAAATGAGATAAAGTAAATGAAGTAAAAATTAAAGTAAAATTCACTTTTACGATAATTAAAAGATATTTTAGCAAAAAGAAAAACTTTCACCGTGAATATAAATATTTGTACATATGCCATTTAATTTGTTTATAACAATTATCTGAATCAATAAGAAAATTATCTATGTTCATTGAGTCACGTGCATTGATTATGCTGATTTATAACCTTGATAAGCCGTTGATAAAATGTTAAATAATATGGATTGAAAAATGTTATTTTTCTCATACTTTGAGTAAAAAAATAATATATAAACAAAAGAAGATTACAAAATCGCAGAGCCCAGGTCTTGTCGAAATTCAATATACCTTTTTTTGAATTGCAAGTCGGACCAAAACTGTAGGTTGATGAAGAACTGAGGAGTATAAAGAATTTGGTTCTTTGTTCCATTCTCAAAAGTTCAGTTCGTGGTTAACTCTAAAAAACCTGATTAATCCACTGGAGCTAATTTCTCAATATTTAAGTATACATTTCAGCATGAAATTCATTGCTCTAAATTAAATTTGAAATGGCCTACTATAATTATTTAGGCCGTCAAATTAAATGCAAAAGAAAAGTTTTAATTTAGTACTGGTTTGAAGTTATTAACTAAATTGAAATCGATTTATGCACTTTTCATTGAGTGAGACAAATTTCACTAATTATTATTCATGTTCTAACGATGTAAATTGACAACTTTTTGTTCGCATATGAAATCAGAAAATAATGTTACACGTGATTACAAAATTTAGAATTAAAAAATAAATTAATTATGGGTGAAATACGAAAAAAGTACGTATTTATCAATTTAAAAAAGTTTAAATGTTTAACAAGTTTCCTCTATCCACGCGAAATATTCATGATCTCAATTTTCGTAAAAAGTGGATTTATCATGTGCGAGTAAAAATAAATTATACTCATTCTAATTTTTTCAAATATAGAAAGGACATCTTAAAGATTGTTTTAATAACATTAACAGTTAACATAATGAATCAATGTTACAGTTTTTTATTTCTAATGAAAATGGCTATTTTTTAGATTTCTACTATGATATAAGAATAAGTATTAGGTATATTACTCAAATGTTTTTAAAAAAAATGTGACTAATCAAGATGAATGTAAAAAAATGTATCAGCTTTCTGACAATAATCATATTCAATTTAGTTTGAAAAATAAATTTATCATAGGGGAAATACGAAAACATATATATTTATAAATTTGAAAAATTTACATGTTTAACAACTGCATTTAAATACAAGTTACAACACTTAAAATTTTGCACTTTTAAATGTTTTTTAAATTTCAAATTGACAATGGTCAGGACGCTTTGATTATGAATCAAACCAAAAACTTCATTGGGTATGTACCTGCGAAAATTTTTCTTAACTAAGGTGGGTTCAAAATAACTTTAGGAAGTTAATCACATCCGGTGATAGCCCGCGGCAGCATGCGACTTTATAAGATAGTACTTGCGTTTGACTAGACGTTTGGCCAAGGGAGGGAAAAACTGCAGAAAAACATCTTCTCGAGATCAGCAAGTTTTCCGACTGTCAAATTTGAAAGTAGTGATAGTCTAAAAAAATTCCCCTGGACCTTCATCTAGTCAATTTTTTCTGAACCATTTAGACGAATAAAACGTTTAGTCGACTAAATTGATGAAAAATTGAATTTTAGGCATAAAAACTGAAATATCTCTAGAACTAATTAATGAATAAAAATTTGCGGAAAGGTGCTCATGGAGCTTCCTCTATTCAATTTATCCTGAATCGGTTCAAAATTGTAGGCTGTAGGCTATTAATGAAAAGAAATTTAAAAAAAATCCTGGACCTTTATCTAGTCAACTTATCATGAAATTTTGCGACGAATCGGTTAAATATTCTGGAGGCTACAAGTCGACTGAAACTCCTAAAAAATCTAATTCTGGGTATAAAAAGTGAAATATCTTTAGAAATAATAATTGAATTAAAATTTCTAAAAAAAATACCCCTGGACCTTCACCTGGTCAATTTATCTTGAAATGTTTCGACGAATCTGTTGAATACTGTAGGCTAAGAGTCGACTAAACTGCAAAAAAATCGAATTTTGGGCATAAAAACTGAATACGTTTTGAATATGGGAGGCATCCACATGTTATTGAGAATAAAAAATTCCATTTTCCGATCAAACTATGCCAGATACGAAAAAATGTCAAAAGAAAAATTGTTTATCTAAAAAGGACCTACAAAAAATTTCTTGATCCCTTTTTTTAATAATTTGAATACTTTATTTCTCAACCATTATGAACTTCACGTGGAAGTTTTTCAAAATTTGTGCAAGTCATTTCGCTCGAAAACGAATTTACGAGATGCCACGATGGATGGAATAAGGATAGAAAAAAAGAAACGAGCTGGAAAATCTTGTGGTGATCGCCTTCAATGACTTCTCTGTATTTGACTTCTTTGTACTTAAAAGTTCAGCAACGCGGCATAATCTGAACAGCATGATTGGCAGTGAACGATTTCGATGAAATCGAGTGACTAATGTGGCCAGGGGAAACATATGTCATTTTTATATAAAATTGTGAAAAATATCATTAAAATAATTGAGAAGTTTAATACCAAAAACGTAATCTCGATTACTGATGGCTGTAATCGTATTCATTTGGAGAAATTCCAAATTCCAAATTGAAATTCGTTAAATGAGGTTAAATTCGTTAAATGCCTGTTTCATATATTGGGAATAAATAAATACAAGCTTGCAGTTACTTCAGTACAAAAATCGACACAAAAATTGACTTTCTACAACTTCACGTATCATTTTAGATGGTTAGCGTATAAAAATACCACGAATTGAGCAATTTTCCATTCATTATCGGCTCGAAAAAAAATTATCTCTATTTGATGTGATTTACTCACAATAATGTAGATAAGCTATGAGCTTGAGTGCCCTTAAATTTAATTGAATAATTTGTTAACAAGCATACTTTTGAACAATAAAAAATCTAGATTTTCAGAATTTAATTTTTTCTATTCTAGTGTACAAGCCAAGTATAAACATTTTTCTTTTAAAAAATTAGACAATATAAAAATGGAATGTTAATATGTTGATTGTTAAGAAAAAAATGAACTCTTGCTGAACTTAGTATTTTTACTGAAATATACCATTAAACCATTTCCCTTTCAGGGTAGGCGTGACACTACCCGATTCGGGTAGTGTTTCTAGGTTTTGCTTGTAGTTATAAATAACTACAAGTGTGGGCTCACCACACCCACGATGTGCCAACAGCGCTCATGTCAGTATTCTTGAATGGTCGCCCATCCAAGTACTAACCGCGTCCAACGCTGCTTAACTTCAGTGATCTGACGAGAACTGGGTTTTTCAGCGTGGTATGGCCGTTGGCATGAGTCCCAAAAAACCAATCTCCAGCGTAAAGTAAATTAAATTGTTGGGATAAATTTATTTTACATTGATATTAATCATTATGATGTTTCCCTTATCTGAAAAAATCTAACAGAGGACATAATATGTAAAAGAAAGTGAAGTTTTTAATGTGTATTTATGGATTATGAACATTGAGTAAAGAAAATGTAAGATTTTAATTTTTTATGTTGGTAAATTACTTACGCAATAATTAAACAAAAAACAATCTAGTCGATGTTTTTTCATGGCCGTTTATAAATAAATTTTCTGGAATTTGAATTCATGTTATATGTAGGCATGGCTTATGTCTTTTTTTTGTATCCTTTCTTTGCAAGATAAGTGAGAACAAACCAGGATGAATAAAAGTAATTGCATGAAGTCTACAATATGATACTTTGTTACACATATATTCAGAACCTGTTTGAAAATGAGGTCATGATAATCGCACACTTTTATTAAGAAAAACAAGTTATTCATAATAATTATAACTTTTTTTATAATGAATAGTTATTTAAATTTGGCCACACTCAAATCCGTTACTTAGCGCGAGTGATTAGTATGTATACTCATTCTGATTTTTACACTTATAGAAAGGACATATTAACAATATCTTTAATAACATTAACAATCAACATTATGAATAAATGTTACAATTTTTCATTTCTTTATTTTGGATTTCTACTATGATATAAGAATAAGCAGGTATATTATTTAAATTTTTTTACACAATGTTACTAATCAAGATGAATATGAAATAAATGTATCAACTTTTTGACTATGACCATATCCAATTTAATTATAAAAATATTCTCGCACAAGTTTATTTTAAGTGCTTTCTTATTTTTATCTGTACATAATTTCAAAAGCTTTTATCTTCATGTAAATTATGTCATTCTTATGCTGATTCATATCTACTCGTTTATCTAACCCAACTGAAAAATATGTTCCCCGACGAATTCAGGAGACGTGAGACATCTTAATGGACTTGATAATGTACAATAGTTATAAAAAAATTGTTGAAATATTAAAATAAATCTTGAAAAACCTTTTATGTTTTATATTCCTAAAATAATTATTATACACGCGCGAGAAACATTGCATTTATAATTAATAATACAAATTTGAAAAAAAAACAAGATTGCTATGATTCCATTTTGAAATTACACAATTTGAGGCCCTTTAAAAAAAATTTTAAAAATTGGGATGGATGTTGTGTTTGAAATGTTCAATTTGGTAGATTTTCAATTAAAAAATAATTCAACTGTGAATGACAATTTTTAAGACGTAAATTTGTTAATTTTTTGTCGTTCAAATGAAAAAGTTAAACATTTAGAAAAGTATGTATAGTACTAAAATTATTTAAGTCTATGTCTACATGAAAAAATTGTTCAATTTTAGTGGCTTCCACAAAAAAATTGTACCAGAGTTTCACGTGACCAATTACATAGTAATATATTCGGTGAATTTAAAATGTGAAAAATGTTAATACTGTTAAACTTCGATAATACATACATGTTTCAAGATAGAATTTCTAAAAACCGATTTCGAGAGAAATTGATCTAGAATTGGCGAATGCTATAAGCACTCGTGTTATACATGAGTATAGTGTCAATAGATGTATTACATGTTCTAGTATCATTCTCCACTCAAACCTGAAAATAATAATGTTGACGCTGACTTAGAAAAACACGCATTCGGCCACAAGGGCCCTTTTCATGCTACAAGTACGGAAATTTGGGTATGAATAGCTGGCTTTTTGCGGTACGAATAGGGGATAGATGGTTGCGCCGACAGACTTTTGACCTGCGCCGGCGATTTTGAGTACACTGAGACAAAAATGCTGTTGAATCAAAAGTACGCACTTTCGCACTCAATCAAAAGCATATCTCATTGATTTAAATGGATATACTACTGAATTCACGGCATCACTGTCAAGCCAAAATAAATCATTATTGTTTCATTGAATATATTCATTTGAATCAATAGTATCTGCTTTTGACCGAGCGTGAAAGTGCGCAGTTTTGATTCAACAGCATTTTTTCTCAGTGCATTTTTTATCTGCGGTGGGCGGCGCTCTAGCGCGCTTTGCTTTTCGGCGGCGTGACGTTAGCATTCAGTACTTTTTTGACATGCTCATAGAAAAATATCAAAATAATAAATAAGAACAAAATATCAATATCCGTCTCTTTATTACAAAGACGTTATATTTTTCTTTATGAATATCTTACATAAAAGGACCATTTGATCCAAATTGATATTCTATAATATCAGTATGTGATGAGGTCTGTGTGTTTCAATTCGGTTGCCGAATTGAACGAATTCTCCAAATAGAAAATATATTTGGTTCAATTTACACATCATTCAACTGTAATCTATTCGAATTTCGGAGTTCGTTTTGAATCGGTCACAGTTCGAATTTCTAAATTAAACTTTTCAGATCGCGAACTATGTTCCTACCTCAATTCGGTTCAATTTGAAAATTATCTACTATAGTGCCTTAGATCATATTATATACATATTTTGAACCGTTTTTCAAAAGTTCAGCAAAATATTTACATTTTTTCAAATTATAAAGCCGCATAATAGAATACCCAGTGGGCACAAGGACATCCTAAAAACGTCCTTAGAATGTACCTCTATTTCATGTGACTTGACGTCTTTAGGACATCTTTTGGATCTTTTCAAGTCTTCAAAAGGTACTCAGGACGTCCTCAAGACGTCCAGCAGAAGACGTTTATAGGACAACTTGAGGACTTGTGTGCCCACTGGGTACCATTTAAATGGTCACGTGACACTCAGGTACATATAAAGCCTATGCTGCCGTACTAAGAAAAAACTTACGTAAGAGACATTTTGGTCAAAAATAGGTTTTTCTTATCGCAGTGAACTCGTGAGGGAAAACTGCATCTAACTGTGGTCCGAGCCCTAAGAACAGTACGAGGCGTTCGGTTCCTCTATAAAATACGTACACACCAAGGGGTACACAACTCCTGCAATCGGTGTACAAAGTTCATTGCAATCACCCTGTTGTCACCTTGCAATCACTGCAATCACATTGCAATTTCACAGTGCAATCATGCAATCGGTGTACACCGACTTTTGAAGTTATGTACCACTCGGTGCACTCATAACTCGCTATAAGGCCAGCCTCGGGTCTGGTTTGCCCAGTAGCGAGGCAGCTTTTTCATGTCAACACTCAGGACCGCATATGTAGTCTCTGAACCACGGCACAGTATAGCTATAGCACAACAGCGCCCAGAGAAGCGCGATGTAAGCAACTTCTGATACAGTAGGGTTACCATCCGTCCTGGTTTTTCGGGACATGTCCTCTTTTTTCGAGGTCTGTCCTGGTGTCCTGGTTTTTTCTTGAAAATAGGCAAAATGTCCTGGTTTTTTACGAAACCAAGATTTTTGACAACAAATATTTTATATTTATTTTTATTTTTCTACAATCGCAGTTGCATATTTCAGCATAATACTGAACGCGACTTTATAGAAATGCGCGCGCTATCCACGTTCTGGATTTAGTATGTGAACAGTGCTTTGGTGTACATGTATTTATTTATAAATACATGTTATAAATCATTAAATAACAATAATTACAATTTGTGAAGGTTACTTGGTACATTTTTGCCTTGATGACTTTTTTTTTTTTTTTTAAGGGATCGCTTGAAAATTTTTGAGCGTCCTGGTTTTTCACCCGACCCAGATGGTAACCCTAGATACAGCACTGACTATCCGAGTGTATAGGCTGTCAAGGGAGGTTCAGGGGGGGGGGGGGGAGACAGAAGCAGTCAAGCGTAAAGATGACCAAATAGCGAGGGGCCTTATAGCGATGCATGAGTGTATAGGAAAAACTTACGCAAAGTCATGCACTTGCGTACTTCTTTGACAACGCAATTCCGGATCGGATGAATGGGACGTCCCGCACAAGTGTGACTTATTGCGTAAGGTTTTATATCTGACCGTGCGCCCGAGATTGAATACCTGTTTGGAAGAAACTATGCAAGTGATTTTGTGTCAGTTTTTAGTTTGTATTTGCCGCAAGCAAAAAACGCAAATGCATTTTCCAATATAGATTATTTAAATAATCTATTCTTCATTAAAAAATAATAGAGAGCACATTCATTTTATTAAACTAGTGCGTGAATTTTGATTTTTGAAAATTTAATTCTATACTCTGTTCCCCGAGAGAAGGACCTGAAGACGCGCATGGGGGTTGTGGTTTCTCGATGGAGGAGTGTCCTTACCCTTTTTTTCACACGTAGTTTCTTCATTTCTCTTCTCATTGGTCCCTTGGAATATTTATGACTTTCTTTGGGTTTCTTTTTTAAATGTTTCGAAAGATTTTTACCAGATGTTAGCTGTAAAAGAAGAGGACCTCACCGCGTGCAAGTCTCGAGTTACAGGGGACAACGGAGAATGGACAAAAATTAAGAAGTTAAAAATTAATAATTCTCCAATCACTGGCTTGACAGTAATATATTCGGAATGTACACATTATTCCGATTCCAACGACATGTAATTTGTCCATAAAGGTTGAAAATTGGAGAACTAATCAATATTAAATTATATATTGAGCTAAAGTTTCTTCAATTGAACTTCTTCAAATCTTGAACTTTTCGAAGCAAGTAATATATCATTGGAATCGGAAAAATTCGTAGATGCTGATTATATTATTTTCAAATCGCTAATTGCAAAATTGACAGTTTTTAAATTTCCTTCCCTTGACCTGTCTGTGGGCAAAAGACCCCTGTTGCGGTAAGGTCGCCGAATCAGATATCAGTGAAAAACCAGACTGTCGACCAATGTCGTAAATCAATCAAGAAAAGAGTTTTTCATGAAGTTGAAGGACTTCAATTCGGATTGGCTGCAACATGTCAAGAAATGCCGCCTTCTTGAGAAAATTTAACAATAGGCTGCGCGAAGAAAACCAAAATTGGTCGTTCTTCAGGTCCTTCTCTCGGGGAACAGAGTATATATAAGAGGTCTTGGTACAAACGAATTTCTCTCGGTATATGTTTTTGTTGCAGGTGTGTAGGTTTAAAGCCTAAATCAGGGTTAAAATAACACTTCACACACCGACGGCACTGACTGCGCGGTGAATCTCGACCCGGGCAAGTCGCGGACGTTAAGCCATTTCGAGCGCGGCTTGAACTAGGATGGATGACCATTTGCGATGTACGCCTAGGTTGTGTATATTCACTGCGTTTTACTAATGTCCAGCGAGAGGTTTGACGCCGAGGGTGAAAGTGTACACTCACGATGATATCATGCACATCGAATGTCTACATTCAAACTCGACAGTCGGACAACCGGCTGGACTCGGCAAGATGGTTTTCTGCAGTTTCCCTCACCCCCGGCCAAACGTTCAGGCAAATGTGAGTACTTCTAATAATAAAGTAAAATTTGCACAAGTCCTTACCTGGATGAGTGGGACTTGAATGAACCACTAGCCTATCTACGAAAATAATATTAACACTTCACACCATTTTCCAATGTTTTAAAATAACTATTTAAAATTCCCTGTATATAATACGAGTTTTTTTATTAAAAGATATATTATTTCAAACTAAAATTAGCAGCATAAAAAGAAAGTTAAACTTTCTCTTTTAGTAATAATTTCGTAATTATTTTCAATATTTAAAACTTTTTATTTACAATCTTAACAATTAATTATGTAAGTTTTATGCTCCATAAAAAACTAAGAAAAAAAGTATTTCGAAAAAATTCCATAATATGTTTATCTTGAGTTATGGGGTGCTCACTAAATTTACATTGTCGTGGAATTTCACTGAGAATCAGCGACTCATTTCTTAGAATGTCAATCACTGAAAAATCCCTGGAATTTTAGCCGTAATATACAGATTTCTCAGTAGTAAACATTAGTAAAGTTTCAGTGGCAGGTATTGGAAAATTCAGTCGTATTTTAACTGGGAAATCAATCAGTGAAAACCCACTGAAACTTTAGTCAATTATGACTGATTGACATAATGAAAAATGAGTCGATTCTCAGTCAAATTCTATTGACTCTTTAGCTAGATATATCGACCTTCCTCTACTTAGGATGTTCAAGTTAATTTGATAAATTCTGTAAGTAAAAAAATGGTATTTCGATCATTATTTCAAAAAATATAGGATTTCATGAAATTTTCACGGCATTTTATGATACTTTATGAGGGATTTCACAGTATTTCAAAATTTTTGAAGTACATTGAGATATTTCCTAATTTGAGAGAATTTTCAAGTCTTTGATGTATTTGAAATGATTTTAACGAATTTTCAAATTGTTACAGTGGTTGAAAGGACTTCGAAGAATTTTAAAGAGTTTCGATTCTTTTTTTGTATTCTCCAACGAACGCATATGGTCACTTGACAAAGTACACAAACAAATTTCCGGCACCAGTCTAAAATATTACGTCTTAGAGAACGGTCGAATTTCTCACTTCCGGAAAATAAAATACTAACTGCCCAGTAAACCGGTCTATTTTTGCACGATTATTTTTCAATTATTTTTCCGTAAACGCTCTATTTAATTCTTTTTATTTTCTAAATTACCGCTCAAAAATTAAGAAGAAGCTTTGAAGACAAAGGCGGAATCCCAGTGAAATATCAAGATAAGTCATCACTATTATTGTTAAGGATAAATGAAATTTCAGATTGTAAATTTTTTAAATTGAACTATTTTTCGTGTCGGGGGGGGGGGGATACGCTTTCTATACAATAAATTAAACTATGTTAAAACATTTTATCCGTTCAATGTAGTTGAAAATTAAAAATTGAAATAAAAAAATCTGACTTGGTGGGAACATATAAACTCCTATCTAATACAACGCTGCTGAAGGCTGGTGACCTTCTCAGCATAAAACACCAACCAATTGAGACTCTCGGTTTCCATTCTCTGCCCCCCCCCCCTCCCCAGTAACATAAGTTTTGGTGGGACTGACGTTACAACTAGACTCTCAACCATACGACGAATCACTACTTAACTTGGACATGATTTCGACTCGCAAAACAAATTTCGCGCATAAAGGTGGTAGTTAGGGGTACAATCTAAACAATAAATAATACAAACAATAAAATAGCCTCGGAATGGACTGAAACTTTGATTGACGAAATGCATTCACACGGTAAACATAAAGGTCGAGTTTCAGGCGATGAATGGAGACTGGGTGTTTGGAATTCTAGAGGAGTCAATGATCTTAAGGCCATGTTACGAGTGGGTCACGTGACCCACTCGTAACATGGCCTTAAGTTAAGAGAACTACGAAAAACTATGCACGTAAGGAAACTAGATATTTTATGTGTACCTGAGACGAAGAAAAAGGGTTGCGAAAGTAGAAACATAGAAAATGGGGTGTTGAAAGGCGAATTTGAAATATGGTCAGGAGTAGGTAGTGAATCACATGGTAGTCAAGGGGTCGGTTTAATTATGAATGAAAAAGCAAGACAGCATCTCAAAGATCATGATTCTGCATCTCTTAGATTGTTGCGGGCTAGAATAAAGGTAGGAATCAGAAGATTATTTATCATAGCGTGCTACGCCCCAGTTGATAGCGATCCGACAGGAGTCAAAGACGCCCTCTGGCACACTTTAAATGATACAATAAGTACTTGCGATCATGGTGAAAGAATCATTCTGTTAGGAGATGTGAACGGACGGGTCGGCGTCCAACGTCAGGGTACAGGTACGGAAAGGGTGCTAGGTTATTTTGGGGATTCAAGAACAAATGTTAACGGAAAAAGGTTAGCTAGCTTATGCTTAAAAAAGGGCCTATTTATTACAAATACTTAGTTTCGACATAAAATGATCCACACGTACATCTAGTGTAAAGGAAATAACCGCAGTTTAATTGACTCCGTTATTGCGGATGAAAGACTAAGAGAACTGTAGTAAAAGATACAAGAGTCATGAGGGGTTCCGAATGCAATACTGATA
>CAKNYM010041195.1:0-22211 GCA_932195095.1 Andricus curvator
AAACTTTCTTTTCGAGCTGCTGGGGTCGAAGTATATCAAAATCTGCCAAAAAAGTATATTCGAAAATTTATGTAATTACAAATCTCCCTCTATGAGGAAGCAATAACGAATTGATTTATCACCAATTGAGTAATTAATTAATTACTCCGATATGTAATTATCTGATCTCCTCGAATCTGCTTTTGTCCTTCGATAAAGACCAAAGTAAATTACCCGCCAACAATGAATACTGTTACAATATCTAAAATTCCGCAAAACATGGATCGATGAAACTTTTATTAGCTGATAACATTTGAAAATGATATAATTTGGAAAAAAATGAGAAAAAAGGATTAGGAAAATTGGTCAATATTCTGAAAATTGAAGGTAATCTTCAATAAGATGGAAAATTACTAAAACTCCCCACAGAAATTGAACGGGTTAACCGATTTTTTTCTATCTTTTTTTAATCGTCTCGTAATTATGTAATGAACCTAATGCAGCATATAAAAATTGAATTTCTGCATATTTGAATGATTATCAATTTCGTTCAAGCGGCTCGAATCGTGTCAGGATGCAACAATGGAGAGGGCGGATGAGTTACGACCGACCCCCTGGGTTCAGCAGCCTCGAAAAAGTTCACGGTGAATTACGATAAATTTCCTTTCAAATTCGGAGCGCCTGTTTTCGGTTCAACGGGGGTACTTTCCCGGTGGCGGATTGCTCGTTTACAGGCGCATAAATAAAGCAGATTTTCGATTAATAAGAAAAAAACAAAAACAAGACCATTTTTCAAAAAAAAGAGACTGTCTTGTTAGGCACTATGCCCTTCAGATTATGTGGTTCAAATATTACATCGAACAATTCATCCGTTTAGCGGGAATCATGTCAAAACGAATACATGGGCTAAAAATCAAGCCTGACGAAGCGCCTTAAAAGCCAAATCGTGCACATGCGCAGAGCTGTTTTCGCAGTCACGTGTTATACGCACTCCCCTACGTTATATTTTGACATCTCGATGCATATGTAAGTTATGTTCGTTTGTTTATGTTCGCTCAATACACAAGTTCAAAACTTCCAACGCGTGCTGACATCGTTGAAAAGGCAACCGCCAGGGCGCATGTGCACGATTTGGCCTTTAAGTTGTCATTCGTGGCAAGCATTAACGAATTCTTGGACGTCGCTCGTCCCACTCCCCACTTACAGGGATACTACTCCTTACTATTCCTTCGTGGTAAATATAAAGTATGTAAAAAAGAAAACCTCAGACCTAAATGATATGTATGTATCATCACTCACGGACGCATTTTAATAATGCAGTCAAGAGATCTGATCAGAGCAGTATGCCTCAATATGACATATTAGGCAGCGTTTTTACCCATATTTCATAATTAAATAATAAAGCTTACCTTTCAGGTGCCATATCAATGGGATTCTTACTATCAATCTGTCCTTGATAATTTAAGGATATCTGATTATAGATATTGATTGGCATTTTATCAAAAATCTCTTCTGATAGCCTTCGTAATTCGATGTTGGTTACATTTGCATTTTGAGTAAAAATTCCTCCTGTTAAAGAATAATTTAATTACTTAATTCTCGCTAATAACATTAAAGCTACTTGTCTACTTCAGTCAAAAAATATAATGTTGATCGATATATAATTACCTATAAAACTGCACAGCAGGAAATTAAAAAACATTTCAAGTACTTCCTTGTATTTCAACTTAACAGCCACCTTTGATCTATAAAAACTAAACACATGATTTGACGATAAGAAAATTTTGAATTTTCTAACAAATGTATTATTAGTATTATAACACATAACGTCACATATTTTGCTCAAAACAGCATGAAAGATGTCAAAGCCTATACATACGTATGTATGAAATGCGAGTATTATAGTATTTTTATGCGTATAATTTATGTTAATTGATTATTTAACGAAGTGAAAAATAACAGTTTATATAGCTCTGGGTGAAACTTTAAAATTAAAAATTTGTGCAATTTGCATTGTCCAGATCTAAATTGAGTTTTTGCCAATATCTCTAAACATATATATTATATATCACGCATAATCAATCAGCGGAGGATTTTAACAAATTTATTTACACATATACGGTAAAAGAAAGTCGTGTAATTTCATTGCGTTTATCTTGGATAAGAAACACTCAATTATAGTAGTGCTTTTACACAACTTTGATAAAATCAGTACGTTTATCGTAGGTCCGTTTTTTTAATACCTACGATTGTTACAGGCTTCAAAGTAGTCTTGGGAACAAAGCAAAGTATTTAAAAAGTATAAACATTTTGAATCAGTCAAACACTAGTTTTTTAATTTCAAAGTAGTGTAAGAAATACTTTAAACTAAAAAAAGAACGTATTTAAAATTAAAATTTCTTTCATGCTTTTCTGTATGTATAAATAACTACGCTAAATAGAAAGAAAGCAATGATCTAGAATTTGTGATTAAAACTTTTATTCCCAAAATTTGTGTCAAACATAGGAACGCTGATAATATATAAATATTAAACTACGTATAAAATAATATTAATATTATTTACATAAAAATATATATAATTATATATATTATATAATTACATTAATATATTATTATTAATTTAAAAAACCAAATGATAGAAATCGAAACTGCAACCATGTCGAAAAGTAGTGTATTAGGGTTCGAAAAACATCAACTTGAAAAAAATTACAGTGCACCTTGATATTTTTTTCTAAATGATAAAAAAAGATTACTGTATAAATTTGAGAGAAATCAGAGTACATTTAGTGCTCCCCAGATGGCTTTAAATCATTAATAGAGAATATTTCTCAAATTAATAGACATGTCATTTTGAATATAGGTATATAGGTCTATGAATTCTTCTTGGTTTCGTCTCTATAATTTGAGATCATTTGAAAACCACAATAATTGTACTAATAACATTTGTATTCCTCTTGCAAATCTGCACAATTTTTATCAATTGCAATTTTTTCTAAAATCAATATTTTAAAAGTTAATTATTTACCGGGTACTCAATATATATTATCCGTTTGATTTTAGAGGAAATTGCAACAAATGAAAATTGGTATTGGTAGATTTAATGAAAAATACTTTATTTTATACATTTTTCATATTATTGTTTATATGTCAAGTTTATTGTTCTTTACCACTTTATACAGTAACGTTTTTTCATTATTTAGACAAAAAAGATCAAGGTGCACGGTAATTTTCTTGAAGTTCATGTTTTTTTAATCGCCCTCCCTAATTAGAAACCTCAACAAGTTTCATTAATTTGAGCGTTAGCAAAGTCTGCTTTATAAAACTTCTTATTTCCATGGGTTTTATATTTTAGTATACGAAAAGCCTCAAAATGCCTGACATAATTCTTACAGATTTTTAAATTGTTTTTTGAAAACAGTTAGGGGTCCATTAAACACAATTTACAAATTTGGAGACATTAAAGACCTCTAAATATATTTAAAAAATGAGCATATGTAAGGAACTTATAAGAATTTGGGAAATCTAGTGTAGAAGAATGTGGAAAGTCAGGTTTAGTGTGCCGCTGTCCCCTGAACTCCCTCCACAATATATTGTAGGACCCATGATCTAAGAATGGTAGGACCGGTCTAGGTGACATGTAGAATAAGGGACGTTCGTCATTCTCGGCTACCCTTACCCCAATTTGTATCGAAATAAGAATTTTTAACCTTTTTTCAACCTTTCTTTCATTTTTTATTTACAAAGAAACTAAAAGTTGTGAGTGTAACTTTGAAGCCTGTTATTAAAACGGTAATTTTACCAAATCGTATAAAATAATTAGGATTATGGTAGGGATCTCACTAAAATGTTGGAATTTACTACGATAATAATCGTAGCAAATTTCACAGTTTTTTGTTGTTAAATTACGTGAAAGCACAAGATCAATCTACGCAAGTTTTTTTTACCTCACGTATAAATAAAAACGATAAAAACTTATAAGGTTAACCTCAGAAAATAATCCTTAAAATTATTGTCGATTTTTCTTCATCTGTGATTGTGCGTGAATGAAAACTTTTCCGAGATATAATTTTTGTCACTTTTGATAAAAAAAATGTAATTTCAAACTTCGCGGGTACAAAGTAAAAAAAGAGGTCTTGTACATTGTACTCAAATAATGGAATTGGACTCCTTTATATTAAATAATGATGATAATGCATATCTTATCTGATTCCACAAAAGCCCGGTAATTGATTTTTTAACGAAATAACGACAAAAAAACGGTGTCCCACATTTTTCAACACCAGACGTGCATTTTCTGTTTTGAATTAGCTGATGATACGATACTATATACTATATAGTATATAGTGCATACTATGCTGATATTGCTGATACTAGATAAACGTTTATTTTTTAGCCTGCTGGCCTTAAAAAATTGACTTGCTTACACTTCCATTTTTTACAGAATTTTCTTACAACTAACCCTTAAAACTAACATCCTTCCACACCTTATATCTAACGCCGCTCGCTCTTATCGCATTGCCTTCCTCGCTTCGCCTCGCCTCGCTCGCATGTCCCTACTTTCTTGCTTGCCTCGCATTACCAAACTCTGCCTCCGCGACTAATACCTAATACTTATCTACTATTTACAATATTTACAATTACTTATATTTACTTCCTCCTCTATTTACAATCTTTCCTTCTCCATTCCTCTTCCTCCTTCCTTCTCTTCTTCTCCATCTTTCCCAATACTCCCTTCACCCATGCTACTGCCCTTTTGTCCCCCCTTTCATGCATCAATACCTCCATGCTTATCCCACTCCTTTCCACCTCCACGCACTCCTCCAACCAGTGCTCCACTCTTGCCTCCCCCTTCCCACATAGTTCACACATCCTCTTTTCCCTAGCGAGCCAGAACCTATTGAAACCCTCCATGCACCCACATCTCATCCTCGCTATAAGCTCCTGACTTCCTTTCTCTCCTTTCTCACACAAATATTGCGCTCTCGCCCTTGGCATAATCCACACATAGTTCCCATTAAACCTTGTCTCTCTTATTCTCTCTTACCCTGCTGGTATCTCTCTCTCCATGCTGTTTTTCTTAACCAACTCATATACCTTCCTTCCTTCCTCATGCATCCTTCTCAATTCATCCATATGCAGTCCATTCGTTCTAAAATACCTTTCTCTTTCAACCTCCATCTTCCCACCCCCTCTCCTGTTCTCCTTCTCCCACCAACACTCCCTAACCAGCTTACTTCCCCCCTCTTCCAAAAATTTCTCCTCATATTTACACGCTCGACTCCCCGCTAGAATCCCTACACTCGTTCTCCCCGTCTCCGTCCTTACAATATAATTAGGCGTGTTCCTTGCCAACCCCAGTGTCCACTTTACATATCTCTCCTGTATCGTATTTACCTCTACGCTTTCCTTCCACCCCCACACCTCTACTCCATACAATAGCACACTCATCACTAGTGAGTCAAACAATTTCATTCTCCTTCCAAAATCATCTGCGAATAACTTCTTTCCCAACCCCCACGCCTGCCTCATCACCACATTTGCCCTCCTCACTCTCTCTTTTATGTGACCATCCACTCCGCCATTCCTCCGAAACAAGAAGCCCAGGTACAAAAACTCTTTCACCGCCTGCACCGCCTTTCCCTTCCACTTCCACTGCCCTTCCTTATCCCCATATTGCTGATACTATAGTAATAGTATACTATTATGTCCGTGATCAGGGCCGACGGAACCCTATGTACGATGGGTAGTAATATCCACTTGAAATTTCTGAAGGTGGATAATTACCCACATGAAAATTCGAACAAAAGAAAAACAATAATAACAAAAGACCTTCCCCCTCCTCCTGCACACTCCCGCGGCCAGCAAAACTACCCACCTGGGCTCAACACGTTTCGTCGGCCCTGGGGCTCTTTTCTCGAGTTTTTTTCGTATGGGACGGCGACTGACCAGTGCTCCCAATCTTGCTCCCCAACCGTACTGCGCACGCGTCGCGCCGAATGTCTGATTGGCTGCATAGCCAAATGTTTGAATTATGCAAATTAATTGTTTTGAACAAATGATAATTAAAAAATGTATGAAAATACATTTTTCATTGCAAAATAAACTTTCGCAGTCATAGATATAATATTAATTTTATTTCACTGCTGAAAACACAAAGAGATAAGTTTTTTTTTGCTGAGAATCCAAAACTGAAAGGGTAGAAAAGTTAAAAAAAAACATATTTAAGTTCTAAACACTTATTTTGTATGGAAAAAAATATGAAATTAATTAATTATGAGAAAAAATTCGTCTTTCTTCGATGTCCGAAGGAATAATGTGTTTTCAGCAGTGAAATCAAATAATTATTATATTTAGGACTGCGAAAGTATATTTTGCAATAAAAAATGTATTTTTATGCATTTTCTGATTATTATTTGTTTAAAACAATTGATTTGCATATTTTAAACATTTTAAATAAGAGCGCGCTATGCAGCCAATCAGAAATTCGGCGCGACGCATGTGCAGTGCGGTTGGGGAGCAAGATTGGGAGCACTGCGACTGACACTTGTGGCCGCTAGGGTCGCTAGTCCGAGCTTGGTCACAGGCTTGAGATCGCCTTGATCAAGATCATCTTATTCACTCAAGACAGTCTTGAGATAATGCATATTCATAGTCGAAAAATAAGATCGTCTTGACTAAGAAATTCTTCCTAAGCACGGACTTCACGAAGGAAATGCTTGAGATGTTCTTATTCCGTATTCCACGTTCCTCCGAGACTTTCCGATATATCCGCGAATCAGAATGCTTGTTTCTGGATCGAAAATGTGAGGTGTTGCTTCTTCTCTCACTCAATTCTATAATCGATGACAATATTGAGCGCGCGGGAGTTTCATCAGTTCAAAAAAATGTTTTGCTTCTCTATATGATATAGGTTAGGTTTGGTTCAAGCCCCATAAGATTATTTGTAACTTACCTGATAACTAGCTGTTGCATAAAATCGTAAGCAGACCAGCAGTTGGAAAACAGGTTGGATCGGTAAACCTCGTCTGTTTACTTTAGTTAAGTCTGCTTCAATTTGTAGTAAAATTCCATACATTACACTGTTCTTATCAAATCGATACCTTCTCTTGAAGTTGCTCTCGTTACAGTACTCAAACGGGTTTTGAAAATCACGCACATACCTTTTAGGTACACGAAATATCAGCTCATTATTTTCTTCAATATCAATAATATTATCAAAGATATTAGTTCCTAGATGCGGCAAGGATCAGGAGTGGGGACGCCGAATATCTATATGTCACTACTTTCTAGCCTACATTGAGGTGCTGCCCTCTTCAACTTTTCATTGTTTCCATGGCAACCGCGTCAAATCGTGTGAAATGTGAATGAGTCACCGTCGGTGGTGCGAGCTTAGCGAGCAAAAAGACCTGCCAGGCTAGCTATGAACATTGGGTTGAAGTTTCAGACGTCTAATCTGACAATTTTCTTTTTAATTCTTGGAATAAAAAAAAAACAAAAAAAAGGTTCTAAAGTTTCTAAAACCATTTTTTCGGCGCACAAGACTCTCTCAAGTCAACTCCGGACTCGACTTGGAACAAGCCATGCTTGTTTACTGTATAAGATCGTCTTGTTAGGACTGTAAATACATAAATCGCCAAGACGCTCTTAAGCATGGACTATGAATCATGACCGCCTTACTGAAGCTGAGATTTGAGGCGCGAATTGACGGCCATCTCGAGGCGTGACTATGAATCGAGACACGATCTTGAGACCGAACTCGAGACGATATTGACGACTATGAATACGGCTCAAGATGACGTACGCGGTTCCAACGGTGGTAACCAGGTAACGTCTGCTATTCGAATTATATCATTTCTTCCTAACGCAGCGTTGAGGTGTCAGCTTGAAGCACTATTTTCGAAATTCCAGGTGTGCATGCGGCAATTGGGTGTGAAAATAAAGAAACAAATCGCTTTCCAAATAACAAAAAGCTAATGAAACTGTAGATAATGCCTTGTGCCTGCGTACAAGGTATATCTCCACTAACGGTGCTGCCCTCGAAGCTGAGCTTGACAAATCGCCGTCCCCAATCCCCATACGAATCTTGCCACTTTCGAATGACCTCCAATGAACCCTATTCTCGAACACTCACTGGCGGTTCGTATGCGGAAAGTTTCATACGAAATGCAACGAGTGGGTATATGCCACTCGAAACTCATATTCGTATACGAATTGAGAGTTTGATCATGCGCAGTAATTAAATAGGGTCATCCACTAATTTTTGTTTATTTTTGTATATTAAAGTATATGCTTTAAAGTCACTGATAATACCAGCATAGTGTAAAAAAAAAACTTTTTTTCGAATTTATAGTTGAAAAAGAAACATTTGTACACATTTAAAATTCCTATTTCTGTCGCGCCCATTCTGCCATCTTGATGTGACGTAGCTAGCAGCTAAACGCTTGTAGATAAGCCGGGCGATTCACGCTTTTTTCATAAAAATGCAAAAAAGTCAGCGCTACCATTGGTGTTTTGTGCCTCAATGCAAGAACACGTTTCTCAAAAATTCAGGAAAATTATTCATACCTATACCCAAATTGAGGAATGAAAAAAATTGTACAAAATTGTTCGTCGTGACATGTGCCCTGTCACATCTTTAACGTCAACAGTATATTGTTGCGAAGATCATTTCAACGTAAGCAAATATTTTCATTTAAAATAGAAAACTATCAAATATGCTTTTTTTTTGATAACATAAAACGCGTACTTTACTGATATTCAACAGTGTTATATATATGGGATGCCGGAACGTATGTTCACTTTAACCTTAAAATCAAATTGTTTATTTGCGCAACAAGTATTATAAAATTATATTTTTTTTAACTTTGGAATCATCCTGCTATTTTAAAAAAAGAGTGTCCGCTAAAGAGCGAATATATACTTAATTCTTATATTTCATCAAGTGCAAAATCAAAGTATTGAATTTTGAGGTTAAAGCTCGCTTTATGTCAACATCGTCAACAATCTATAGTCGATTATTCCCTTTCCTTTCTATTCCTTTTATTTACAAATATATATTTATAATAATATAAATTATTATAAATTATTAAATAAACTAAAATAAGTTTTAATTTCACATTTTAATTCTTTGGGAGTCAAAGTTTATAAAAAACTCAACTATAAGATAAACAAAATTTTTGTGGATGACCGTATTGTATGATTTGTGAGGCGCGCGGTATAAAAATTGACAGGATCGAGAGTGATGAAAACAAAAGTTTGCTTACAAATTTAATCGCAAATTCGAAGAGTGCTCGAGAATACGACTTCCTCCTCGTATACGTAAGTCACCATTCGAAACTTTACGTATACGGAAAGTTTCGAACGAACTCGAAAATAGAGCCCCTGCAGTGATGGTTCCATTTTTGCCCCATTTTGTTAATATCTTCGTAAAACCTAATTTTTTCTCTACAAGTGTATTTGAAAATTAATTTTTATTTTTTAAGAACTATTTAATTAAATAATGAAATGATAATATTTATTATTTATTACGAATATATTACAAAAATAAAGTGTTGTCTCATGCACTTGGTCCATTGTTCTCTCCTCAGTACCATGATCCAACCATCGACATATTAGGTATTTTCACTTCAACCGCGGGCTAACTTCACTTGGTTGAGTGCTGAGGGGAAAACACATGGAGAATAGACATAAGGAGACCAAAGTAATGTAACCGAAAATAAGCAAATTTTTGTCGTATAAAAAGGGTTGCAATACTGCCCGACTTATGGCGCTAGTGTTGCACGTAGAAAAATGGCCGCCGTATATGTTGACATCTTACATTGTTTACCAATGTGATTTTCATAGAAATGTGTAAATTATTATTAAAACGCAGAAAATTTATTTTACTTATCTCGAAATATCGGTGATTCTATGTGATTGAAGTGATCTTGCAATGGACGTGGTAGCAAAGATACAGGTACTTCAGATTTATTGCACAAACGTGGAAAACAATAAGTATATAACTGATCAGTTTTCAATCTTGTACGCATACACATCACAGAACTGATATCGGACTTCCACTTGAATATAACAGTTTTTAAATTCCAATATTCTTTAAATGCCTCAACAAATTGTTTTAGCCATTTAGGAATTTTGTATTTTCGTTTAGGGTTATGTCACAGGTTATATTTACACGGACCATCACGGCGGCCATCGCTACCCGTACCACACTAACGCCGCGCTCGAGAAGATCTAGCATTTCGATGCGTTATTGTACATCCGACAGAAAAATGCTCGTTTTTGGTGAAGTCAATGTACAGGACTTTGGGCTCCTTATGTCTATTCTCCATGGGAAAACAATAAGGTTCATGATGCATAACTAATCTTAGGTGGCAGCACCGAGCCGAGTACTACACCCTCTGTCAATGAGATACGAATTTCAAGAAAAGAAATTTTGGTAATCAGTATAAATTGCCATTTATACCTTGTAAACATATCAAAATATATTTTTTAAACTTTTTTATCAATATTTATCATATAGCAGCCCTAAAAGGTTGATAAATCCTTTTCTGACTGTCGCATGAAAAGTGAGGTTAGGTTTACCATAGTTCACCATATATCCCATTGTATGTATAATTTCCACTAAGGGCCGGAGCACAATGGAGACCCGAATCCGAAACCTGAACTCGAAGATAAGTCTGTCCTTTTTTACCGTAGCCACGGTAAAAAAAGACAGAGTTATCTACGGGATCAGGTTTCGGGTTCGGGTCTCCATTGTGCTCGAGCCCCAAAAGCATAAAATTCCTTCGTATATAAGCACTAAACATATATTTAAAGATTATTTACCCCCATATATTTAATTATAAGCAACCGTACAACTAGCACCATATTTTTTTCGTCTCTCATCGACAGATGGTCTAGTAATCGGCTCGGTGCTGTCACCTACGATTAGTTTTGCATCATGAACCTCATGGACCAAATGCATGGGATTCGGTCCATTTTTGCCCTATTTTGCTAATATCTCCGTAAAAATTAATTTTTTCTATATAAGTGTATTCGGAAATTAGTTTATATTTTTTTAAGTACTATTTAATTAAATAATAAAATGATGATAAATATTATTCATTACGAAGATATTACAAAAATAAAGTTTTGTCCCATGTATTTGGTCCATTGTTTTCCCGTCAGCACTTAACGAAGTGAAGTTAGCAGGCGGTTGAAGTGAAAATACCAAAGAAAATACCTAATAGAAATGGACCAAGAGTTCCTCAAAGGAGAGTTGAGACACGGGGTACTACAATTCTGATTGGTGCCGCTGTACCGGAACTAGTTGACCTTTTATGAATTTTGATTGGCTTGAGTTGGCGCGATATTCAAATCACAATTTTATTTGCAAGAGGATTTAATACAGAATAGAAACAACACTCATCTCACGAACATTATAAATTATTGGGGAGGTTAGTTATTAAGGATAGGGAAGAATAATATTCACTTTGAAACACATATAATACTTCAAAATTTTCATAAACAAAAGCACTAATAAAAAAACACTTCAAACTTTTCCCGTCCCATAAAAATATCATAGTTCCGGTACAGCGGCGAACATTGGAAATGGAAACGTGTCTCAACTCTCCTAGAGGATCTCTAAATGGACCGATAACGCTGTGGGGAGCACTGAAAATTGTCTGAAATCGGCTTGAGGGAGAGAGAAAACACTTGAGATGGTAAACCTGTCTCTTTCCAGATAAAGCTGATTGGTCGAGGGCATTTTCGATGTGTGGCGCTTGATGAAGCACAGGACCGTGCATAGGACAGTCCTGGAATAGAAGAAGGCAGATCTACCTCTCAAATGTTTTCTCTCTCTCTCTCTCTCTCAAAAGCCCCTTTCCGTTCTCCCCACAGCGTTATCGGTCCATTTCTATGTGTCGATGGATCCAACAAACCACGAAGGAATAATAAGGAGACCAGGGATGTGCAGTTACGCGTAACTGGAGGTTTTTGACGTAAAATACCTAAGTGAAGTATTTTACGTCAAAAACAGGTAAAATACCTAGTAAATTACGTGCCAAGATGGCGGACCTGTAGAACTGTGCATAATCTCACTTTTTTGGATTTCTGGTATCGGCATTCGTAAGGGGTTGTTTTTAATGCCTATATTGTTAATTAAAAAATAATAATGTCAACCAGGGATGTGCAGTTACGCGTAACTGGAAGTTTTTTACGTGTAATACCTAAAGGAGTTATTTGACGTAAAATACCTCGAATGTGTAAAATACATGTAGAAAACCTCTGATTGGCTGTCTGATTCAAGTTTTCAATTTCCCGCCTCAGAGGTGGCGCCCTCGTATATAGAACAAGACGTAATTTACATCATGTAGAAAACTGATGACGTAAAATACCAGGTAAATTACCGTAGAAAACCAAGTAAATTACCACGAGTATTTTACTTACCCATCACTGGAGAGGGGGCACTGCGGAGAATCACTCGAAACTGAATGTATGGGATCGGCAATCTCCCACCTCATCTCTGCATATAGATATTCGGCGTCCCCACTCCTGACCCTTGCCGCATCTAGGAACTAATATCTTTGACCTAGTTTAGCGGCAGTGGTGTCCACCACTCAACGGCAGCATTCCGAACTCTCCTTCAAAGAATCAACAAATGGCTAGAACGGAATGAAATTCGACTGCAGATCCTGGGACGTAACACCTACTGAAGCCGATGGGACTGATCTGATCATGGATTTCGTGCGATCGAATCAGCCAGATCAGCCTGCCTTTGACATTGACAACAGCGCCATCTGACAAACGAATATATATCGCGAAGTAGTATCTCCGTAGAGGGAAGATAGGTATAGAGGCGACAATGCCCACCAAGCTTAGAAGATTGGCGCGGGGAATGAGACGTTGTAGGCTTAGTTCGAGAACCAGCAATGCGACGCGCTAGTGTCGCGAACCAGTAAATAGGGTGGTGGGAAGGAGGGACGGAACCAGTGCTTCACCGATAGAAAGTATGCTTAATGTGTGTGAGTGGCATGGGCCAAGAATGTATGTGGTGTATATGAGTCAGAAGACAGGATAAGCGTGACAAGTGAAAGAAATTGTTACTTGCCAGGTTTTCACCGTAACCAAGAACTACTGCTAATAATCTCGTCGATTTTGAATATTTGCCAAATATGCATTTCATTAAAAATGAATTTTCAAATGTTTTCATAGTGTATTAATTATCTCAGGTAGAAGAAATAAATGAAAATAATCATTTAAAATTTCCCTGCGGTAGCATTTTATACTTATTTAATTCTGAGCCAATAATCCGCTCCTTTTGTAGATCATTTTATTTTTTCAATTGGAGAAATAGAGTATTGAAAAATGTAGATATACAGTTTTGTAAGCAGGACATATATTAATTAAAAATAAGCAAATTAAAACTTCTTGGTTCTAAAAAATTATCGGAATTTTGCAAGTCTTTCTCCACTACAGAAACGTAGATAAAGTTTCTTGCTGACTAGGAGCATTCAAATTGAAATTTTTTAAATATACTTTCACAAAAATAAATTCCTTACACTTTTACAGTGCTATTTTTAATCCAATTTCACTTTGTAATTACTTCGCCATCTTCGATTTCGCAAATTCATTTAATTGTGCAAATTAAGTTGCACTCTGCCAAGTTTTGGAAATTTTCACATGAAAATTTAGCCAGTTACAAGATTTTGTAGTAGGTATGAAATTCACTAAAAATCAACATTCTTGTTAACACTGTAAAAATACTATTATTTCAGAGCTAATTCCAGGCATTGAAATACGACTAAAAAACCTGTCTCCAGTCATACTAAATTGAAACCACTCGTGGGATTCCAGAGTCGTTTTTCTAAATTGAAAATAATAACAGCATGAAGTTATCATATTTCAAAAAAGGACTCGAAAAATATGATACCGAAAAAAAGATCTCTCGTTTTTACAGAGAATGTTTGATAATATTTTGAACAGTTTCTAATAATAACTATGAGTATTTATTCTGAAGATTTTGTGATAATATATCACTAATAGCATAATACTTTCATGGAAGCAGCAAAAAGCGTTTTGTTTATTTATAAATTAACAGCATATGAATATTAGGGGTGCTTAAATAAAAGCATGTCCGAATCTCAACGTGCATTTTCGATTTTTTTGTTCCTTGTGGGTTAAAAATGAACCACGTGGAAGGAGAAATAAATTGGTATGTTTTTACGGAAGAATTAATTTTTCTCAAAAAAGACAGATCATAACGCAAAATTATATACAGAATATAAAAGACACGACTCATTAAAATGATTTTTGATCGTAATTATTTCTATAATTATACATTCTTTGGGAGATACATATGCGAAGGAAATTTTTATAAAGTAGTGTGAATTATCTATCCCGCTTATTGAGAGGTCTTTAAGTATGCATAATTTATAAAGAGACTGATGATCCAAAAATACTCTTTTTAATAAGCCGCATCATTTACATTTTGCATAATTTGCCAGTATGATCAGCTGTTTTCAAAAAGATGAATTTTTGTGTAAAAGCAGACAAATTTACTATAAGCGACTTTGTGCGAATGCGTGTTTATTAAAAAAGAATGAAAAAAATTTTTAAACTCATGCATGAAGTCAGTGATTCATTCAATTAACAAATTCAATAATACATAATTCTTTAATCCAATAATTGATTAGTTAATTGATTAACTATTTAATTTTTCAATTACTTAATTTCAACGTATTTGACTATTTCAAACAATTATTTACAGAACTTTAAGATACAATCAATTTATTAGTCGTCAACGCAAAAGTAACTTATGGAACTGTTAAAAAAAAGCGGTTTGGCAATGGATCTATTCTAGCACGTTTGATATGTCAAAAGGGCCCCCTTAAGGAAACTTTCTTATTAAAAACATTGGATGTGATCTTACGCCCCATTTCAGTTTCAGTGATTCTGTCTGAGATGAAAAAATCATGTTGCTGAAATGTTAAATTTACCCGCTGATATTATTACAGACAAAAACAAAAATAATGTATAATGTATGTGTAAGAATTTGTTTTGTAAGATTCCTACGAAAATAGAAAATGATTTTTTACTTTAAAAAATTAATTTTAACAGAATATTTACAAAGATTTGAGAAGATTTCTGAAATTTTGAGAAATAAATGTGGAAGATTTTAGGAAAATTTTTTTATTGTGCAGGAATTGAAACAAAATTGGCGGGAAAAATATAGGTATAGTTCTAATTGTGTTAAAAAAGGTTTACAAGTTCAGACAAAATTTCAATAATAATAATTTAAAATTTCTTATGTCCTAAAATTAGTTTTAAGAATAAAAATTAAAAACTGAAAAGAAACTTTTTTTTCTAATATTCAATAAGTGATTAAAACATAAATCATCACAACTCGTACAAATTTTATTGAAACTGTTTGAAATTGAGTACACATACAAAGTATACTCAGCGAATGTCTGCAAAATAATAAACAGTTGAAAATGACCTTTTATTTAATAATATCCAATTGAAAATTAAAGCCGATCGGTAACCACATTTTTCTACTTTCGGAGACAAAATGTATCGAGGCAACTTCAGATTTAAAACAACCTCCAGCGAGAAAGTTGTTCTATACATATAGTTCAAAGAAAATGTCTGGAATATTTTAGATAAATTCATTAAAAATTGACTGAAATGTGTACTTTGTAAAATGGTACGAGAGTCAGGTGAGTTATTGGATCCGAGAGCTCAACTGTAGGGTAGGGTGGGGCGAGATGAGCATAGGGGGTAAGATGAGCCACTCAATTTTCTCGCAGGCCATGATTTCTTTTGTAACTGTTCTTTGTACTAATATCAGAAAGAACGTTATCAAACTTCTTTTTAAAAAATTTTGGCCTAATGTTGAATACATTTTGAAAAAACTAAAGTAAAAATTTCAAGACTTGTATTCTGCTATTTTGCATTTGTTTAGAAAGTCCAAGAATCACACAAAATCACATATTAGATGTTTTTCCCGTGGTTATTTAGATAGCTTATTTATTAAACCTTAAGTTTTCAACAGCTTTTTATATAATTGTAAAACAAAAATAGGTGAAATTTTGATTTTACTTGCAACTGTCATATGGGGCGGAATGAGCCACTGTTCTGGGTCGGAATGAGCCACCTCTTCCTGTGCATTAACCTAACCTCTTGTGTAGCAGTCAGTAGGTTAAAATGCAATGTTTCATTGTATCAGATTGTGCAGTGTGTTAATTATGGTGCAAACGTATAAAAAACTAATCTTGTCGAAAAAAATGCGCAGAAAAAGTTTGACAGCTGCACTGTTATAGGTCTGTATTAGAAAATAATATGAGTTGCTGGCAACCAGAAGAGAGCACTGTTTTTCTGGTATATTTCTTAAGTAACTTTGTTTGAAAACTCGTAAAATGCTATAAAAATGAAAAAATATGGTTGTGGTTGAAAAATACGGCAAAAATATGTTAAAAACGGCTTAAAACCTCAGTATATATGAAATTCAGTGTCATGTAGTAAACCAGTCTAGTATTTGGGAGTTTTCTTACTGTAGAATTTAACTTTTACTGAGACAATGTACACGGATAAGTCGAAAAATGGTTATATTAATTTCTGTAATACAATTATTAAAAGATATGCAGATATAAATCGTTTTTCTATTCACTGTTTGTAGAGTTAGTTACGGTAGAGGTTAGGATTAAGGATTGCATCATTTTAACGTTACATACTTTAAATGTTTCGTAAAATTTTTGAAAAATATGTGTAACATATGTTTTTGTTTCATAATACTCTAAGTTAACAGTACTCTTACTTATAAATAATATATAATAAGTCATTTAATTAAGTGGCTCATCCCGCCCCACTGCCTGGCTCATCCCGCCCCAGGCATGGGGCGATATGAGCCAAGCGCACTACTTTTTCATTTTCGTTTCTAATTCCGCATATACTTTTTTATTTACTTCTATCTTGGCAAAAATTCAATTAAAAATGTTTGTAGAATATATATAACGACTTACTTTCAAGCAATAAATTAATAGATTTGAAATACTGACGTGAAAAAGACAACTATGCTCATCTCGCCCCACCCTACCCTATGTACCTACGATAATGATGAAATATTTTTTATTTATCAGTTTTTTTTTTGGAAGTTGTACCTACATTATTCAGATTTTTTCACGAGTGCAGAAAGATAAATATGAGAGTAGAGAATGTATGAGTACAAAATCAAATAATGTGAAAAATGTCCACACATTTTATTATAATTCTAAGAAAATAATTATTTGTGTATTAATCAATAAGTTCACGTTTTTGCTTTATTACAATTTAAAAGCAAATATTATGAGTATGGCCGCGGAAACAGCCTGGCGCCATCTGTTGCCTAAAAGCGGCGATTTTTTAGGGATGAATTCCACTTGTTTACATTTAATTGAAAATAAATAAATTTTTACTGAAAATAAGAGTTTAACTATCGGATAACGAGAGTGTCTGTCTTTTGCTCTAGTTTATTAAACGGTTTGATCGGAGTTGATTTTTGAATTTCTCTGTCTATGACAGACCTCCTATCGGATTACAAATATCACATAAAATATGTCGGTACTCTTGTTTTTCGAAAAAGGTATCAAGACAAATTATTGTGTTAATTGGATAAGTATATACCATTAAACCATTTCCCTTTCAGGGTAGGCGTGACACTACCCGATTCGGGTAGTGTTTCTAGGTTTTTCTTGTAGTTATAAATAACTACAAGTGTGGGCTCACCACATCCACGATGTGCCAACAGCACTCATGTCAGTATTCTTGAATGGTCACCCATCCAAGTACTAAACGCGTCCAACGCTGCTTAACTTCAGTGATCTGACGAGAACTGGGTTTTTCAGCGTGGTATGGCCGTTGGCCATAATATTATATATATTATATAGTAATATTATATATATTCACATATTTATACGATCTATTATTTTTGTAAAAGTAATGCTAGTTGTCAGATTTTGAGGTTAGAAAGTTTAATTATCCCAGAATATTTATGAAATATATTTTATTTTAATTTAAATGAAGTTGAGTTTTTTATTAGTTGTCTTGAGTTTCAAGTGAAGCTTTTTTTTAACAATTCGCTATGTCATGTGGAAAAACTTTTTGCTTATGTTTGTTGATTATGGCAGAAGCGACAGAACGCAGTCAAAAAGCTAGGAAAGGCAATTTGCATTGTTGTGTAGTGTTAGGAAATTTATAATTATAGTTATAGATTTCCCTAATACTTCTCTTTATGTTATAATATATTTTTTATTTAATAAACACCTGCAATTTAACGTCGTATGGGGGAGAACTAACAGACGTTTGTCTGATAACGCTGCACTGAATTTTGCTTATTCCATTCACTTTCAACTCCTGCACTCTCACCATATGAATTACTGCTAAACTTTTTCCCTTATTGAGTGTTTCAGGGTGAAAATCGATAGAATGACTTATAGCTTGAAATACTGTTTTAATTAAAATATTCATCATTAATCGACTTGTTGACATTCGGCCGGTAATTTTTAAGGTTATATTCATAACCAACAACGAAACTAGAACGGGTTTAACTGGAATGAAAAGACAATTTTTTCACGAAATCTTTTTGCGAGAAAGTTCCCTCTATTATTTTGCTTCGTTTTGAAAAACGTTATATACGTTTTGAAGCAATCATTTATGCATTTATTATATTTACAAACAATGCATACGTGCTATCTTATGTAAATTTCAAATTTCTATCCCTAAAAAATTTTCGGCTTTGGCCACCGCGGGCGCTGTCAGTCATATCCGGTAAATATCAAGGTCATGTCCATACTCAATAATAATAATTATTCGTCTGATGGGCGAATCAAAAAATTTCTAATGGGGTCGTTCATATAAAAATTCTTTTGTTTTTCAATTTTAACTTAAAATATTAAAATACAAAGTTTTAAATGAAAAACATATCGGTGGATATTTCCATTCGCGAAAATATTGAAAGAAAGTGAATAGCCAGAATAGAGTTCGGACTGACCAGTCCAGGTATAAGTGTTCTAAATTTTTTGCAGTTCGACTCATGTACACGGCACACTCTCTTCCCCTACCCCACTTACACAGATTAAGCATAAAGCACTGGTTCGTGGCTCTAGCGCCACGCGTTGCTGGTTCCCAAACTAAACCTAACTGAGTCTTCCCCTGCCGTCTCGCTCCCCTTAGCGTGCATCAAGCTGTCCGCTGCATTGTCAGCTCTATACCTATCTTCCCTCTACGGTATGTCGAAGTTATTCGAGCAATGTGCTTTCACACCTCTACCTGCCTGCCCGGTGCAGGCAGGCAGCTGCCCGAGACCGTTCACACCTCGGATTTTCCGGCTATGGAAAATCTTAAAATCGCGCGGGAATTTTAAATATTGTAAAATTTTTAAATGATATAGACCAAGTTTTTCATAGTTAAAATTGACAATTATGATAATGAGTTTCATTTTCCTCCTATAATGTAAAAATAAGAGATAAAATGTGCAGCCCTGAAGTGAGCATTTCAGAAATTGTCAAGTGATTACAGAAAAGTAGTTTTGTCAGTCGTCGTGACGTTGTGTTTTTTTTATTCTTATCCAGTGTTGATGTCCTGTGTCGCGGAATCAAGGAAAATATATTTCTGTATTTAAAATAAATAAGTTTTTATGCTATTGTACAACGTAAATATTTTTTTTAATGTGAAATTTCAAATTCGTATAGGAACCGTCAATTTACAGCAACCTAACCTGCAAAATGCTACTTATATATATTTTTTTCAGGCTTCAAAGATAGAAAATTATGTTTTGTAATACAAAGTAATCCCAAGATGCATCATAATATATTTTTTCCTTTTTTTTCAGATCGCAAACATAGATTAATCATTCAAAGGCGTAAGATATTAAATATTTGTCCCATTTCTCTAACTTACTCATATTCGAGCACTGTAAAAATATTTCCGTAGATTATCCATTCTATTCAATCAATTTTGCACAACGTTACACAATTATATCGTACAACGCCGAGAGTCAATTGTCGTAAGTTCTAAAAAAAATTTCGGAAAATCGTCACATATACAATGTAGCAGTTTCAAAGGTTATGTTGGGATTTATGTTATAATATATAATTGTATGTACATATACGTTCAGTGTGGTAAATTTTCATAATTAAGTTGTGCAATCCTAAATTAATTAAGTTTTCAGACGGAGTGATAACATCTCCTCCAGTAGGAGCACTAAGTAGTTCCGGACCAACTTTTAGAAGTAATTTTTCGTAATCCTGTAGAGTCATACGCACGTAATTGCGGAACATTACACGATCAAACATGACCATCTCTTTAATTAGATTTTCATGAGCTCCTGCAATAATTCACTTACATTATATATACTTAAGATGTACATATAATTAAGAATAAGAGCGTTAACTTTACCCTGATCTACGCGACGTTCCCAGAGAGGATGCACTCGAAATCGTCTCCTATTCGCCCTTCTCCGTCGTCGCCTGAGCAGCCACAAAAGTGCTACTTCTTGGATGATAGCTATCAAAAAGCCAGGAAAAAATAATTTTGTATCTTTGAAGCCTGAAAAGAATATACATACACACACACACACACATATATATATATATATATATATATATATATATATAAGTAGCATTTTGCAGGTTAGGTTGCTGTAAATTGACGCATCCTATATGAATTTGAAATTTCACCTCTAAAAAAATATTTACGTTGTACAAGAGCATAAAAACTTATATATTTTACTTACAGAAATATATTTTCTTTGATTCCGCGACACAGGACATCAACACCGGATACGAATAAAAGAACACAACGCCTGACAAAACGACTTTTCTGTAAACACTTGACAATTTCTGAAATACTCGCTTTAGGGCTGAACATTTTATCTCTTATTTTTACATTATAGGAGAAAAATGAAACTCATTATCATATTTGTACATTTTAACTATAAAAGCCTTGGTTTATTTCATTAAAGATTTTACAATATTTAAAATTCCCGCGCGATTTTGAGATTTTCCATAGCCGGAAAATCCGAGGTGTGAACGGTCTCGGGCAGCTGCCTGCCTGCACCGGGCAGGCAGGCAGAGGTGTGAAAGCACCATTTAATGAAAAGAGGCGAATCGGAAAAAGAAGAGAATCGGTGGCGCTGTCGTAGCTACCAAATAGGGGCTGTGTTCGAGAATTGACTGGGAGTACTGGATGTACTGGCGTGACGTCATAAAAATAACTGCTGTGAGAATGGCGAGGGCGATGAGAACTGTTGCAGTGATGCCAACGTAGACAAAATTATTATTTGGAGCGTTGCGATTGGCTGTCGACCGAAAAACGTCATCAATCATGGCGATTCCGTGTAATTTTGCGTGACGTAATTTTTACTGGAATTACTGGATTTAAAAGCGTGTGTAATATCACTGGGAGCAAGATGGTGGCAATAAGCTTGCTTTAATTTCAGAAAATAGTTATAATTAATTAATTATTATATTATATTAACGAATTAATTAATTTATAAAGGGCTTCCACATAAATACAAAAGGTAGTAATAAGTAAAGCACAAGTTCCTAAATTAATTGTTCAAAAAATATATATTAATAATAATTGCCACACGTTGGGAAGTTTTTTATTTTTTAGGACATCTTGATTCAAATATCAAATAAATACCTAACTTTTTTAAATAATGCAATATGACAAGTGCATACTTTATAATTTGAAACGGACCCGCACTTTTCGGTACACTTCACAGACTTCAAGGCCGACGAAAGAAATTTTGGGGGCGGGTAATGATTTTGTTCGAAACATTAGAAAACCTCCAACTTATTTGAATTTTTTCTAATTTAATCATTGTTCAACTGTTATTTGCAAATCAAAAATCAATACTTTTACTTTCAAATTACAAATAAAAAAATTATTATTGTAACATTCAAGGTTTAAAGTTATCACTCTGAAATTGTGACAATTCAGTTTCAAATTGTTTAATATTGAAAGTTGTTCTATTTTTTTTGTTAATTTAAAAATTCCAAATTTAATGGGTTAAAAATTGAATATTTTATACTGAAACAATACTTGAATGAGATTTTTAAAATGAATGAAGGCGTTTATTTATGAATATATTAATTTGAAGTGATTTTTAAATTGAACATTGTTTATGGAGACTCAATCGGAAGTTTACATTTGCGTAACTACTGAGGTTTTCGAATTGAATTAGTTCAAATTTTAACGTTAAAATATGTAA
>CAKNYM010041196.1:2272-12461 GCA_932195095.1 Andricus curvator
GAGGCTATTGCTCTAGGAAAAGGTTTACACCTCAAACCCTATAGAAAAGGATTAGGTCTTCATATGAAACCTTACCGAAAAGGACAGGGACTTCGTCTAAGACCAGGGTCAAAAAACTTGCAGTGAAGCTACCTCACCATGCACTCACTGATACCGATCTGTTCAAGTATGCTAAAGCTCTAAAGATTCCACATTTTCGTGGAGTATTTATGCGCAATCAACTGCCAGTAATGGGACCCCACCAAATCGAGTCAGCTATTGTTAATCTTCATGATAGCCACGGCCCTGGTACCCACTGGGTAAGTTATAGAAAGATCGGTGATCAAGTCCTATACTTTGACAGTTTCGGTAATCTTCGTCCACCTTTGGATCTCGTAGATTACCTAGGTGTTGGTAGCGTGATAAAGTACAATCATGACAGATATCAGGACCATGACAGTGTTGAATGTGGACACTTGTGCTTAAAATTTCTATCTGGACAACTACATATAAAAGACAAATACTGTCTATATAAGAACATGTAATGAACGGACTAGAGTCAGTACAGAGAAAAACACCATCATGGAAGAATCATTTACTCTCACGATAACAGGAAACTCTTCTGTGCTAGACTCAGAGTATTTTCCACCAATAGAACTCTCTCCTCATAAGAACTATGTACTTGGACTCGTTGAAATGCTCACATTTAATGCGATTCCTAACGTTGACACTGGAAAGAATAAAATCTATGTTGGTGAACGAGTAGTGACCATACCTACTGGCAGCTATGAGATTGAAGACATTGAGAGTTATGTCCAGAAAGCTCTAGCAATTGATGGGATTACAATAAACATCAAGCCAAATAATAACACATTGCGCAGTGAGATCAAGTGTGATCGCAAAGTGAACTTTCAACCTCACGATTCTATTGCACGATTGTTGGGATTCGCTCCACGTGTTCTCGAAGCCAATAAGACTCATACTTCTGATCTACCTGTGGCTATTCTCAAAGTGAATGCTCTGCGAGTTGAGTGTAATATCACCACTGGAGCTTACATAAATAATCGCAAAGTGCACACGATTCATGAATTCTTTCCTGTTGTACCACCAGGATATAAGATCGTTGAAGTGCCGTCACACGTCATTTACCTTCCAATCGCCGTGAAGACAATACATCAAATTCAGCTCCGCATAGTTGATCAGGACGGTGACTTGGTGAATTTCCGAGGAGAGGTGATAACAATACGACTGCATGTCAAATCATCATCATAATGGGTATAGTGTACAATCCCAAAGGAGTCTATATAAGAGCGTCAACATGTCGAATGCAAACCAGTTTTCAATCAGCGCGCAAGGAGCTAACACCTCAGAACGTGCTCTTTCTGGAACAGCTTGGTCTAAAGATCAAACCACGTGGAAAAAGAAACTGAAACGTCTATTCAAGATATTGATCATCTCCTTTTGTTGCAATAAAAATGGAAGAAATACTAAACATTCAAGCACCAGTGAGATTTGATGAGTCTATAGCTCACTATGAGATTCATGCACATCAGCCTTATGCATCATCATCATTCAACAACAGTGATGAAATTCGAATTGCTGTCCAGCATCAAGATTTGTGTGTACTACCCAGCAAGAGTTCACTGCATGTGTATGGACGACTAACAAGGCCTGATGGGGTTACAGCTGTTGCTAGTACAGCACTAGTGAGCAATGCCATCTGCTATCTGTTTGATGAAGTTCGCTATGAACTCAATGGTATTGAGATTGATCGCTGCAAGAACGTCGGTCTCACTAGCACCATAAAGGGCTACATCTCACTTGCTCCTGGACAAAGTTATTTTATAGAGAATGCCGGATGGCTCGACATGCCGGAAGGAACAAAACGTCTTTCCAATGATGAGGGATACTTTGATGTCACTATACCACTCAGTATGATCCTAGGATTTGCTGAAGACTATCGAAAGATCGTTGTTAATGCAAAGCATGAACTTATCCTGACAAGATCACGCAGTGATTTAAATGCTGTTGTTCAAGCACGACAAGCGCCAGGAAACGAAGAGCAATTCAAGATCTTAATTCATAAAGTAGAGTGGATGATACCATATGTAATAGCTTCGGATGAGCAAAAGATAAATTTGCTGAACGTTATTGGAAAAGATTTTCTCACAACTATGAGTTTTCGCTCATGGGAATTGTATGCATACCCCATGCTTCCCACCACCACAAGACATATATGGACTGTGAAAACATCAACTCAGTTAGAAAAACCACGTTATGTTATACTGGGTTTCCAGACAGGTAGAAAGGTTTTTTTTTTTTTTTTTTTTTTTTTTTTTTTTTTTTTTTTTTTTTTTAGGCAGCGTACTTTGGTCTCTTGCCTGAACCAATGTTGAAGAAAAGTGATTTCAAAGAATACGCTCCTCTCAGTGTCATTGATTGCTCAAAACAAAATGAGTTTCTCAAACAGACCTCAGTGGACGTTCGTTTGGAATTTGAATCTGCAGACAATTTTCCCGCTGAAACTGCAGCCTACTGTCTAATTATACATGACCGTATGATTCAGTACCAGCCACTGAGTGGTAGTGTGAAGAAGTTGATTTAAGATGATAGTGGTGGGGGTAATGTTAGTGGTTGTGGGGAGAAAAGGTATAAAGTAGATGATTTTAGTAAGAGAATTCAGTTTTGGTCGAAATGGAGTTCATTGTAGACGTGCAAGGCTTCAAGAAGCCCAACAACCAGTTCATCTTCAAGGAATTGGCTATAGTTCCCCTTCAGGAAGAGGCTCAACCTCTAGTCTACCTCTTTGAACCTCCCTGCTGTTGGAACTCTCTGCCTGCTCGATACAAGAGCGAAAATTTGTGGCTGACGCGCAATTATCACGGTATCGGGTGGACTTCTGGTGACATACCCTACGAGGAAGTAAGACCTATACTTCAAGATATACTACGTGGTGCTTGTGCTATTTACGTCAAAGGACTTGAAAAGAAGAAATGGTTTGACGAGTTTGGGCTGAATGTACGCAATTTGGAAGATTTGGGCTGTCCTTCGCTAAAGAAATTACACAATGCAGTTTCCGTCACGTGTAATCATCATACCCAGTTCTGGAATCACAACTGCGCTGTCCGAAATGTCCTGACGCTCAAGACCTGGTTCTTGACTCCTCAGGATCAGCCAACCATCAGGATTTATGCTGGAAGCAGTGCTGACGACGATGATGCTGATGATGTGACTAAAGGTGTAGATACTACAGACACTTGTTTGAAAAATACAACGCTCAAAGACTTTTATAATAAGTGCGAATTCCTGTTTTCATAATGTTTCTTTTAACAAATTAGGTTAAGATTTTACTTTGTAAAAATAGGTTAGGTCTTTTTTCTTGAATGAATAAAAAAAAAAATAACTAACGGTAATAAAAGTGTTCATTACTTTTAAACCTATCCACTAGTTAACCATTAGTCATGTCAAATACACAATTTTTTCAAATTTCTAACTATTACTTTTATGATTATTATTGATAAATGTTGCTACATAATAAATAATAATTTTATTAACAATTAAATTTTACAGTCATTACTTATACTGAGTGCCAATACTATAACTCAACAGTTTAATTTTCTTCAAGCATCTAGAAGATTTGTGCGCATGTGCAACGAGTGGGGTAATGTTTAAAGAGTGGGATAATGGACTATAAGAGCAGCGACAGGTTACAGTGGTTTCATTCAATAAAGTGCAGTGCAAACGTCTTGTGAAAAAAGTTAAATAAGCCTTTAGAGAAGATGGATCTTAAAAAGATTAACGCAGTTGGTCGAATGGATGGGGTCCTACCTACAAAAAAATTATCGGAACTGACTGTGAAGAAGAAGTATGCTGTGTTCAAGATTCGAAAAGTACGAACAAAGTATGGTAATAGGATTGTGGTTGAATTGGACAATCAGTTTCCTGTATTCTTGCCTGTTAGAATCATGAAAGTCTTTGAGGAAGCATCCGAGAACACACAAGAGGAGGATAAATTTGAAAAGATGGAGGAAGCAGTTAAGAAAAAGAAACTTTACTTTCACTACCTTGGAGGACCTTACAATCATTTTCAATTTGAATATGAGCACTAAAATATCTTCCTAAGAAAAATGTATTTGTGACAATATTTGTCTAAAAATAAATGTCATCTTTTCTACATACTTAAATGTTATATTTTAAACCTATCTACTGCGTGTGTATTAGCAATAAATAGAATAAGGTTTATATAAAAAAAAGAGAGTTTCTGGTGACTTCATTTCATCATATAACTAAGGACACATTTCAAAAACAAATTTTGTAGAAGGTGCATCTTGAAGAGGATAGACTCCAATCAATAATTTATCTGTGGGTACTTACTAAAGAAAGAATGTATGCCGTTTCGCAGATTCAAAAAGTTTATAAAAGATTTGGTTCAAGAATTGTTGTTGTTGAATCGGAGGATCAATTTATAGTTTTTTAAACCTGAAAGTATTGTGCGCGTTTTGCAAAACAAATACAACGTAAACATAATGAATAATACAACCATTAAAGTGAAAGATTAAACATTTTTATTTAATACTCTTATATTAGGTATCAAATCTTACATGCATGAAATTTAAAAAAATTATTATTAATTTTTCTTTCACAAATTTCGAATATTTTTTAAATATTCAATCGTTTTTAGACTCCACCTTTTTCTCAGAAGTTGATGTCTTAGCTGAAGATGGTAATGAGGGTAGTGATTGTTCCAAATAACCAGGACGCAAAGGGTCGTAAGCTGCATCTGCTGACATCTATGTTTGATAGAGTTAAAAAAACTATATACTAGGCTATATATATATATATATATATATATATATCACATAGACTTTAACCTGTAAAATCTCTTCTATTTCTTGTCTTCTAGTCTTAAATCGAGGTAAAGGAAGATCTATTGTTTTCAAGTGGAAACGAGGATCATTTTGATGGTACGATTTACAGCAGCAGCACTGAGGTCTAATATCATGCCTTTTTACGAGCGATGTATCAGGAGTTGCTTGTGATTGTAATGATGCAGATGGATCACCCTTCACTACCACAATCAAAGACAGTAACAAAATTATTGGAATGAACTCTCATTGACTTATTTCAAAATTCAGATTCTGTTTTGTAACCATATTTTTATTTCCATCTTCAATAAATCACATAAACATATGCTTATCCATGTGGTAAAAACTTATTTCTTTATTCAGTTACCATGTTTCGTCGGTATATTATCTAAATATCCAGCCTATTTTTTTTTAATGATAGCTAGAAAATAAAATATGACTATAAAAAAGAATCTGAATTTGAAAAATTAAGCAATATTTGAATTTCTTGTTACAATTTACCTTGATAAATAAAAAGCGTTTTTTTCTGTCTCGATAAAGTCACACTCCACCATTACTCATAAGAAACAACGCTTGATTGAGTAAAGTAGACATATATATATATCAACGTCTCCATTCAATATGAGTCTATCTGCTGAAAGAGCCCAGTATGAGACTATGCGCTGTTTATAAGAATAGGGAACAGTCTCATACACGGCGCTGTCAGCACACAGAGTCATATTGAATGGAGTCGTCGATATATCTGCTTATTTTTATTTGATGCACCTTCAGGTTTACGTCCGCTTATAATAACTGGCCGCGTTATTTTGCGATAAGTAGGATTCATTATTTCTATGTTCCGTCTTTTACTCGCACTTCTTTTTTCATCATCACTGCTTAGATCTGATAAACGAAGATCATCGTTCACGATAGCTGCGTACAGTGACGATGATGACGGGAGTGGAGCGGCAGCACGTTTATACGGTTTCTGTTTACCAGCATCTTTCAGCGGTACACTCTGATATGTATGGTAGCGGTGTCTGTGGTAGC
Organism: Andricus curvator; assembly: GCA_932195095.1. NCBI lineage: Eukaryota > Metazoa > Arthropoda > Insecta > Hymenoptera > Cynipidae > Andricus > Andricus curvator. Next base: position 8,146 of record CAKNYM010041196.1, read on the forward strand.
AGTGATGGTGAGCGGGAACGTGAGTTGGATGATGCCGACGATGACGACGACGATGAGCCTCACCAGACTCTCCAGATCTCTTTTAAATCTAAGAACACACACACACACACACACAATAAAATTCAATTAATAGCATAAAGCACCACGAAGAACACTTTTCACTGCATGAATCACTGCACGAATAACAACTCACATTTTCACAGAACCACTCTTCTTCTCAACCATTGAAATTTTTTGAAACACTCTTTTCGTAAGACACTTCAATTCATTAGACACTTCTCACTTCACACTGATTCACATTTCACCACAACGCGAATTGAAATTCACGCCTCTGAATGTGGGCTTTTAAAGAGAAGTCCCCACTATGCGCTAGCGGGATAGGGAGCGCGGTGAATCTCACGTCTGCGCGCCACTGAATATGGGCCGGAGACCCCACGACGAGACGCCGTGGCATGTATCTGAACTTCGGTGTCACACTCTCGCGGTAAAACAGAGATCACATTTATCGACCGTCTGTTCGGAAACGACTGTAGGTAAAGTGAAACTTTGCGCGTCGATGTCTTACCGACTGCTGTGGCTCCATTGCCTGTGTCTCACTCTGCCGGTATGGTAGAGAACACCACTATCGGTTATGGATATGGAAACGACTGTCGGTAATTTAGCACGGAAGCTAACCATTAGCGCCTGTCGGTAAATTACCGGTCACTGTTTTACCGACCAAAGTGTCACAGAACTGTCATAGCTATACTACTAATGAACAAAAATTGTGCATTCAAAAAAGACTTACAAACCCGTAATCAATTTTTGTGGTAAGAATATATTCAAAATGAAACAAAATTAACTTTTTTGATAAACCGCACAAGCTAAAATAAAATGTTAACTAATAAAATTTGTCGCCTAAATTATATCATTACTTTTCATTTGAAATCAAATACAAATTTAGTAATTTGTATATGAAGAACATATAACACGAAGCACAAAGTGCGCGCTCAGTGTATTTACCAAATCGCGCGCCGTAAGTGCGCTCAAACTTTTTTGTTTCTATCATAAGGTGCACAGAACCGAGCGTGGAACGCAAGGTTCAAATGATTTTCAAATCAAATATCGAGCGCGAAGCGCGAGTGTCTGGATGAGAATGTGTTCCTTAAGGTCGATAGAATCTTGAGTAAATAAAGTTCCTTTTCAGTCTAAAATAAAAACAAATTTAACAATCACTTAATATGTAGAGGTCTTGATAATTTTATAATATTTGCAAACAAACTTTTTTTTTTTCATCGAAGTCGAACACGAAGTTCAAAAATCTAGAGGAGCCGAGTGTAAAGCGCGATGTAAATACGCCCGAGCGCGTAGCGCGAGGTGAATACATAATCGAGCGCGAAGCGCGAGATCTAACAGTCGCGCGCCCTAGGCGCGCTCAAACTTGCGAGCGAAGCGAGCCGCGCGCAAAGCGCGCGATGAGAATGTGCCCGCGCAGCGGGCAGATTTTTCTCATTTTGAATATATTCTTACAACAAAAATTGATTCACAACAAATTTGTACCTCTTCCTTGGATGAACAAATTTTGTTTTGGTCATTTTTTTCATAGCTGGTGTTATTCGTCTAAAAATTTGATTTTTCTATTTTCAATGCTGTTTTTTACAAATAAAACAAAAACTACGCGTCATATCAAAAAGTGATTAATAAGAAATTTGTAGATCTTTTTTAGGTGCACAATTTTGGTGAGATGACCTTTTCTCGTATCTTGCATAGTTTGACAGCAAAATGGAATTTTTGATTTTTCATTATTTTTTTGTGCGATCAAAATTTGAATTTTTTATTTTTCAAAAAATTTGAAAAGTTGTTATGAAAATATTATAGGGTGTTCAAAAAACAATGTTTTTCTCCTCTTGACTTTTTTTCATATCGTGCGTTTTTCGGCTTAAAATGTTCATTTTCGATTGTTTTTTGGAATTTTGAAAATGCTATAACTCCAGTAATTTTTTTTTATCACGAAAAGTCATAAGAATATTTTGTTCGTCATTTTGCGTACTACTAATAACCGTACATAGAATTTTCAAATCTTCAAAAAAAGTGGTCTCAAAAATTTACAAAATGTGCTCACTTTTTGAATTTTCATCAAAAATAGCTGGTTAACGAACTCGTTCTCTCTTTTTAGGCCATAAAAAAGTGTGCCAAAGCTCAATCAAATCTGATAATTTTTTCGAAAGTTATCGTGGCTACAGACAGACAGACAGACTATAGACTACAGACAGACAGACTCCTTGGTAAAAATCGTTTTTTTTTAACTCAGGGGGTCTCAAAACGTGGAGATTTGATGACAACCGACTATGTCAAATTTTACATAAAACCAATACCTTCTCATTAGAATGAGAATGTAAAAACAATGGAAAAAGTAGCATTCTTTGAAAAAGAGGAAAATAGGCGAATAGGAAAAAAGTGTGAATTCTGTAAACGCCTCATCTAAAACAAAAAACGTGATAACATAATATTCAGATAGTTTACTTGTAAATGCTGAAATTAGTCCGAAAACTTTTCCCCATATTTCGCCTCGTTTGGCTCAAATTCCGAAGTTTCTCGATAAACCAAACTAAAATGACAAGTCCTATCAAAAAATGATTAAAATAAATTTTGTAGGACTTTTTAAAAGCTGCAATTGCTTGTTGAAATTTTTTCCATATCTCATACCGTTTGGTTCGAAATTGGAATTTCGGATTTTCCACAGTATTTTTAATAAATAAAACCAAAGTGAAAAGTACTAGCAAAAAATTATTGAACCAAAAGTTTTACGAGTTTTTAAACCAAAAAAGCAAGTCGTATCAAAAAATTTTCGAAAGAAAAATTATGGATCTTTTAAAAATTTACAATTCTTCTCCTAAACTTTTTTGCTTATCTATCGCCGTTCGGATGAAAATTCGAATTTTTGATGTATGAGACCAAAAAAGCGAGTCCTAACAAAAAATTGTATACACAAAAAATATACATATTTTAAAGTTTTACAGGATTATATATATATATATATATATATATATTATATATATTATTATATATATATATTATATATATATATATATATAGCAATCGATTGGACACCATATATGTCATTCAAAATTATTATAATTGCAATATTGTCAGTATTTGTCATCCTAGGTCGAAAAAGAAACAACTTTTTGACTGAAGATGAAAACTTAACAATTGAGAAAGAATTGATCACGGGCATTGAAATTAAAAGGTTTGAACTCTTGAAGATAACGAATTTTTCATTTAAAGATATAAAAACTGAACCGCAAATTGAGACACTCAAAGTGAAATACATACTTTTAAAATTAAAGCTTAAAAAAATGTTAATTCAAACGCTCAATAATTTACGCTTATAAAATGAAAGCTTTTAACACTTCTAAACTGAAATTTTTTAATTAAAAGCTGTTAAGCTGCAAAATTTGAACTGTTATACTTTTAATTCATTATTTTTCAAAATTATATAACTTGTAGTTATTTATAACTACAAGAAAACTATCCACCTAGAAACACTACCCGAATCGGGTAGTTTCACGCCTACCCTGAAAGGGAAATGGCTTAATGGTATATCATTTTAAGCAATTTTAACCTAGAAACATTAATTTATACATTAAAGTTTGTTTTGAAGTATTTTTAAATATTCTCTTAAAAATTTGTTTTGATAAAATAATTTTAAAAAACTCCAGGAATCTAATAATAATATTGTTATCTTGGAACTCGAATTTTTCCTACAATTTTGTTAAATCCTGCAAAAGTAAAAAAAAACTACCTTAAAATCATACAGATTCTTTTTTGATAAAATTATTGTTAGTTTTTCTAGGAATTTTGATACAAATTTTTTAATTATTCGAAACCTTTCAGAATGCTTACAAAGCTTATAAATTTTTTGTTCAAAATCTACAAAAATCTACATTGTGTATTAAATGGTTTGGAATGTTTACACGTTTTAAATTATTTTGGCACCTTTTCAAAACTTCTAAATATATTTCAAACTTGTTCGATTAGTTTCCAATTTATTAATTCTTCAATTTTCATTTATTAATTAAAAAAGTTTGTTTTAAGTCTTGTTAAATATTATCTTAAAATTAATTTCTCAAAATAAAAAATCATTTTAAATTTTCCCAGCAAAATTAAGAATTTATTTTATTTCCTTGAAACTTTTGAAGATCCTTGAAAAGCTTCAAAATTTTATTCCGGAACACTCAGAAATCTAAATTTAGTTTTTTATTTTTCAAAATATTTTCCAGTTTTAATTTAAGTTTGGATTTTCTCAAAGCTTGTAAATATCTCTTAAACTAACT